>QLPI01005894.1:0-31966 GCA_003314275.1 Chroogomphus rutilus | reverse complement strand
GTCAAAAGCCCAGCACAGTATGCCTCGGAAACCGTGATGTTACTACAGGTTTGTACTCCGCGCGAATTATTACCAATCGCTATGTTGACGAATCTTTCATATGGTCAGGGAGTGTGCCCAGTTATGATCATTCTCTGGCACAATTTTGTTGCTCCCTTCTCAAAATCGAGCTCTCTTCGATCGCGTAAAACCACGTCATAGCTTTCTTAGTCGTTTATTGCTCAATTTTTAGCGATGGGGTTCTCTTCGGAATACGTACCCCGTCGCCCAATAACGACCCTGCTACCATTCAGCACTTGATCTATCTTATTTAACCAATTACCAATTTTGGTTTACCAATAGCATATTCATAACGCCATATTCCCACGACTATGAAGAACTTTTTCTCAGCTGTAAATAGCGCCTCATGGGTACTTGTACGAATCCGCTCCCCTCGGATCTTAATAATATGGACGATGAAGCTGGTGGAAATAGGATTGTAGTAGTAGAGCTAGTATATCCGCACCATGTGTACTTTCTTGTGATGAACTACACTGATGCACCAGCAACTGGGCTCGCAAAGAATCGGGGCAACAGGTAGCTATAAATATACTTTGCAATGAACACGCTGGGCGTGTTCGTTAGAAGGGTTCTCCTATTTATCTCCCTCTCTATTCTCACATTAGTCACCTGCTTCGAAGAAGATCGGACCTTGGGTATCAGATAGGGAGTTTTGTAGTCCCAATGGTCTTAAGCTCCACCTCGTCCTTTAGAGAAGCGTTTCTGAGCCATCCCGTGTCAAACGTCGCGTAGCATGGAGGCAGAAAATAAACAATTCACGCGTGGCTTTCGGTTTTGGATGATTATGCTAGTTCTAGTCATCTCTTCACTGATGGCATACCTAGAGGCTGTAAGTGTCTCATGCCCCGATTTCGTGAATGCCGAGGAAAATTTGGTATTAATATATAGACAATCGTGGCCACGGCTCTACCAACTATTGCTCAAGATCTTCGGGCGGACGAGTTTGTCTGGGTCGGGACAGGCTACGCACTTGCATTCACGGCCATACTTCCTATGACAGGAGGTCTGGCTGACGTACGTCTATGAACTTTTTCTGTATCAATATTATAATAACTTGGGCGTTTTAAGGCGTTCGGTCGCCGTATTATACTCGTTACATCTTTGGTGCTCTTCACGATTGGAGGAGCACTCGCAGGGACCGCCAAGAACATGAATTGGCTGGTAGCTGGACGAAGTATGTATCATCTCTTTCGGCAAGCTATATAGGATTATATCTTCTGATAATAATTACCTCTTCACAGCTATACTTGGCCTTGGTGCTGGCGGCACGGCTGCAGCATTAAATTTTATACTCTCGGACATCGTTCCCCTTCAAGAGCGTGGGTTATACAGCGCGATGATAGGAATGTGAGTACTTTTCAACCGCCATCAAACGGGATTATTTTCATGAACACCAGTACTTGGTGTGTTGGAGGGGGAATTGGTCCAGTTATTGGTGGCGCATTCACACAAGCAGGGCTTTGGAGATGGGTATTCTGTAGGCGTTGTACCTTGTCAATGACGAGGAGATACTCATTAATTTTTGAAGTCATCGTTCTTCCATTCTCCGGCTTGGCAACCATTTTGGGTTTCATATTCTGTAACCTTCCAGTGCCCCAAGGAAGCTTTGAAGAAAAATTACGGAAAGTTGACTGGATGTCAGTATTGGCTGTTTTGCCTTTTTTTTTCGGTAATTGAAACATTTATATCCAGAGGAACTGTCATAGTTGCATGCAGTACCATCGCCGTCATCCTCGCCTTGACTTGGGGTGGCGTTCAATTTTCCTGGAATTCTTCGCACGTATTGGCGCCACTAGTTGTCGGAGTACTTGGTTTCATTTCTTTCTTCATTTACGAGTTTTATTGGGCCCATAATCCTCTGGTTTGTCAATTGTAGCTGTGTCTATCTCAATCTGCTCATTAGATGGCTGTCAGGTTCCTTTACATGTCTTGGCAAATCGAACAAGCTTTAGTGGGTATGTAGGAAAGTTGAAACAAGATGGAAAGTCACTGACCATTGAGAACATATAGCTATCTTCAGACCTTAATTTTATCGATGCCATTGAATGCATTGACTTGTGAGTCAAGTATATGCTCTCATTATGCAGCATACATGTTTAAGATACTCCAGACTATTTACCTGTGTATTTCCAAGGATGTCACAGTGCATCACCCAAAGCATCTGGAGTAGACATATTGGGTCTCTCTTTCACTGTGGCACCAATTTGCATTTTGTCCGGCATTTCCATTTCGCGTTTCAAGAAGTATAGGCCCCAACTCTGGGTTGGGTGGAGCATCACAATCATTGGATTAGGTGTCATGAGCACTCTTGGTCCAGACTCTTCGCGCGCGGCTGCTATCGGATATCAAGTGATAGTCGGGATTGGTATAGGCTTATGCTGGACGACAGTGGTATTCCCGGTCCTAGCGCCCCTTGGAGTCGAGTATAACGCACGAGCGCTAGCCTTATACACCTTTGCGCGTGCTTTTTCAACGGTAGGAACCCAAGTGTTCGCAAGCCATACTTAAACTAAAAGACACCCCAGACGTGGGGAATTGCCATTGGGGGAGTGATACTTCAAAATCAGCTTATCACCCGATTGCCGCACAATTTGACAGCATTTTATCCTGCAAACACGCAAATTGCGTATGCAATTATTCCACAGCTTTCGCAGCTCGATCCAGTCGTTCGAGACCAGTTCAGAGCAGCTTTTGCGCAAAGCCTTGCAAGAATTTGGCAGACGATGATTGGCATCTGTGGCATTGGACTATTGGTCAGTCTGTTCATGGGAGATCACCCGATGCATACACATGTGGATAAGAAATGGCAAGCTCAGGAAGAGGAGTCAAAAGTCCAGAGGAAGTCATTGGAGATTGAAACGATTGTCATTCCACAGGATACAATCAAGTCTGAATAAATGCTATGTGTTGTAGATGTATGGTACAGCCAAAATAAACTCAGTTGAGATATTGGAATCCAATCGTGAGTTTAGGGGCTGATGTTTGATGCTATTGGTTTAATTTTAAAATTATCAACAAATAAATGTGTCTTGTTTCCTGTTGGGAGTCACTGTTAGATCCATGTGTCAGGCACTTAGCTAGATACTTCTGGAAGGGTTTCTGGAGGCTTCTGATGGGTTTCCGCAGAGGGGGTCAAGACTCCGATGATGGAGGGACTGGAGATTGTGGATTTGTGGATGGAGGCAGAAAGGCAGAAAGACGGGAAGCGCCAGGGACTTAGGGCTGTTCGCGGTATTAGGTCGTATGACTAGTTGTTCGAGTTGTTTGAGGTCAAAGGGACTTGGCTTCAACTTATGTGTTGCACCCTCCTCGATCGTCTGTCCCTAATTTTGGAAAGTCAGAAAGTTTACCAGAACTGAATCAGAAACTACGATGCAGATTAAGTCAATATTTGTACTGGCAAATAGTCCAGTCAACTGGGGGCTTATATACATGTAACTGATCCTTGTACTATCTTTTTGCCGAGTAAAGACAAGGGGGAGAAAGGAGTACAAGGGGCTAATAGAGAAAGAAGAACAAGGGAGTGAGGTACGTGATGATCCTACACGTCGTTTATCAAAGGAGCAGAACCTAGGTCACAGAATCTCAGAGGTTCAGGATTATGGAACTTTGGGTTGATGCAATGGATTTGCAGAAAGAGATTGTGCCAGGCTTTTAATGGCCGGAAAGTCCCGGAAAAGGTGCAGGTGGTTGTGGGGACTAATATGGGTTTATTGGAGGCATGGGCCATAATAGTATTCCCCCACTAGGACTGAGCCCTCGAGATCCTAAGCTTATTCTTGCAGTGAATTGAGTGGACAAGGATGTGGGACTATTTTAGGTGTATTGGGATGTAGGGAATGGCACGGGTTAGGCCAACCCGCATGGGTCATTGGGTCAGGTGTCCTTGGGTGCGGGTGCGGGTCAAGCCGAGAGCACCCGCAACCCGGCCCAACCCGCGGTGTCATGCATGCACGTATGACACACATGCGCCACACACACACATGACACCCACGTGCCACATGCGCACACCGATGACATGGACGACACCCATGCGCCATACACGCCGTACGAGTTGTACATGCCCTATGCACCGTACGCATCATACGCACCATACGTGTCGTATGTTCCATATGCACCGCATGCATTGTGTGTGCCATATGTGCCGTATGCATCATATGTGCCATACATGTCATACGTGTTGTATGCGTCATATGCGCTGTACACGTCGTACACACTGTATGTGCCATACATGTCATACACATCGTACGCGCCGCATGTGTGCAGGTGCGGCACGCACCCGACACCCGTCAACCCATGGGAAAAAACCCATGGGTTGACGGGTTCGGGTTTCCCATGGGTCGGGTGCGGGTCACCCACATTTGACCCATGGGTGACCCGTGCCATTCCCTATTGGGATGTAATGGACATTTTTCCAAGTGCCTGTCTGTTGTTTATATAAAGGGGTTTCTCTCTTCCTTGTAGGTTCATTTCCTGCCCTTACTCATGTGTGAATTGGAGCAGGACATTGAGGCGGAAGTCTCGGAGCAGATGTGTGCCTTTAAGGCTGCATATGCGAAAAAGTATCACCTATTGGAGGTGGAAGGGGCAAGGAAACTAGAGGCTGCCTGGAAGGTTGGGGAAAAATGGAAAGCTGAAACCTGGAGGTTGGAGGAGGAAAAAAGGGAGGTGGAACAAAGGAAGAAGAAGGAGGAGGATTGTGCCGTGGAGTGGGATGCTAAGGCTCTAGAGCATGCTCTCCTGGCTGGTCAGGAGGCTGAAGATTTGAGAGACATGCCGTCCTGGGGGGGCTTTGCTGTTATGCCAGGATTTGAGGACGGAGATGTCTTTCCAAAGGAGACCAACAAGTCCAACAATTCCTCGAATTGTAGTGTTTCCATGGATCCAGAGTTCATCCTGTTGCCTACTGGGGGGAATCCAGGAGGTGGGGGGGGGTGTTCCTCTCATGCCTGTGGTCGGATCAAGTACCGCTGTGAGGGATGCAGAGAGGAGGCATCAGGGCCATTGGGGGGAGGAGGCCTGGATTTCTGGGGCACAAAGGTCCTTTGAAAATCAGGTGGTTTGGAATGCATGGCCAATCGGGAAGGAGGTGGGTCTCAGGCCCTTTGAATCCAGTCATTGGGTGCTGATTCGACAATGTCCTGACTTGTATCAGGTTGCCACCCCGGGGTTTCCTTTGTTTTTGAGGTTGGAACCCTGCAATCTCTGTAGTAGATGGGGGAAGTGCTGTGAGTGGACCATGGCGGTTAAGACTTGTGTCCCCTGTCAGAATAGCAGGGTAAGATGTGAGGTTGGTGGGGTACCAGTTGTCAAGGGATTGATTTCGAGAAAAAGGGGGTCAGAGGAAACAGAGGCTCCCAAAGCATCCTCTTTAAAGAAGACGAAGGTCAAAGTGGTGGTTCCTTCCCTCCCAAAGGTTGGGAGTGCAGCAATCATGGCTGCCTTGGGGCTGATTAGTGATAGCATCTCTGGGATGGATGCTTGTCTCCTTACTATTGGGGTTCATGTAAAAAGGTTGTCAGATGCTTCCGAGATGTGGAATGCTATCAAGACAGATGATTGGGAGCATCTGACAAGGGTGTGTCGGAGCAGTGGTCTTACTCAGAGTCCTCAGGTGGTGAGGGGTTGGGTGGATCTGGTGTGTGGTGAGGAGGCAACTTCCAAGGTGGAGAGGTCTTCCAAAACGGCGGATCTGATGCATGATACAGGGGATATGATACCCAAGGTGGGGTGGTCTATTGAGGTGGTGGATCTGGTAATGCGAAAGGGGATGGTGCCACAGATGGTGGTCCCAAAGTTGACAGCACTACTGAGGATGGTCCCAAGCTAGATGGAATCTCTGAGGGCAATGATTGATGAGTTGCTGGGGGGTGGTTTATAAGGAATGGGTTGGTCATATTTGAGCGTGGGTGTAGGTCTGCGCTTGTGAATCTTGAGTCGGATGAAGGTTCCAGAGAGTGTGCTAGGGTCTGAGGCATCTGGAAACTAGGTCTGGGGGTGGACAGTTCTCAGGGGATGGATGCACAGCAGGCAGATGCCTGAGTGATTGTCTGTAGGGCTTGTGAATGCATGATGGGTCTCAAGCTCATGACAATCAGGAGTGTGAGTACAAATATACTGTTAGATCCACATGTCAGGTGCTTAGCTAGATACTTCTGGAAGGGTTTCCGGAGGCTTCCGATGGGATTCCATAGAGGGGGTCAAGACTCCAATGATAGAGGGACTGGAGATCACAGATTTGCAGATGGAGGTAGAAAGGCAGAAAAACAGGAAGTGCCAGGGACTTAGGGCTGTTTGTAGTATTAGGTCGTATGACTAGTCGTTCAAGTTGTTCAAGGTCGAAGGGACTTGGCTTCAACTTATGTGTTGTGCCCTCCTCAATTATCTGTCCCTAATTTTGGAAAGTTAGAAAGTTTACTGGAACTGAATCAGAAACTATGACGCAGATTAAGTCGATATTCATACTGGCAAATAGTCCAGTCGACTGGGGGCTTATATACATGTAACTAATCCTTGTACTATCTTTTGCTGAGTAAACACAAGGGGGAGAAAGGAGTACAAGGGGCTAATAGAGAAAGAAGAACAAGGGAGTGAGGTACGCGATGATCCTGTACATCGTTTATCAAAGGAGCAGAACCTAGGTCACAGAATCTTGGAGGTTTGGGATTACAGAACTTCGGGTTGATGCAATGGATTTGCAGAAAGTGATTGTTCCAGTCTTTTAACAGTCAGAAAGTCCCAGAAAAGGTGCGGGTGATTGTGGGGACTAATATGGGTTTATTGGGGGCATGGGCCATAACAGTCACTCAGAATAAGTCCAGGAGGGTGTTTCTATTCCACTTGCAAGGAAGGATCAAGCATAGGCTATACAAACATTTCCATCTAACAAAAAACAGTCTTATTTGACTACCAAAAAAGATTGAATAAATTTTGACTAGCCAATTAAGAGTGAATTACTTCTAGTAATTAGCTCTTAAATAGTATCTGCCAAAAGTCCAAGGAATAGCCAGAATAAAACTCTATTCTCACTTTTCAGCTGTAGACCCACTATATACAACAACCTCAATGTCAATTATCTAATAAAAGGAGAGGACACAAACAACACAGCCAGAAATTCTCAGTTTACAATGTATAACAAATTCCTAGAGCTTCCTTAATATATATTATCTAAGGTTAGCCCAGTGTCAAGTCCGCAACACCGAGTACCGACTCACTCGGGAATACCGACCAATTGGCCCTTGCCACGCGGCCTCGGCTCGGTACATCCAGTACATCGTCTGGACCACTCCTCTCGTCCTATCCCCTCCATTGTTCCTTCACCCCCTATCCACTCCTTGACCCGTTTTCCCCGAACAACATGACGACCACTCATTGTCCTGGCCACTGCCATTGTTTTATCTTAGGTCGTCCTCTATTGTTCTATTCTCGCCCACCACTTCATTATCTTATTCTCAGCCATACTCTATTATTCTAATCCCGCTTACATTCCTTATTCTATTTCTGATCACTGTGGACAATGCCTCCATGTGGTTTCCTCATACCTTATTGTTTCCATTCCTTACGCCACCCTGTTCCACATCTTGCTTCTTAACTATATAAGTAGCGGAATGTATGTAGATAGTTCCTCACTCAGAATATCAATTGGTTCGCACCACTTTGTCCGTTTCCTATTTCTAAAGTCCTTCGCTCGAACCGATGCCCTCGGCACCCCCACGAGGCTCCTCCCACTATCCAAATTAGTGGCACGCATGGAACAGCAGGGCGCAACGCACGAGCACATTGAAGCCTAGCCACTCTGGAACGGTTTGCAGGACTTAACCAATATCTTGGCATTACCGAATCCTGACACCCAGAAGCATGGCTCATTTGATATTAATATTTTGGAGCCTGATCATTTATAGGAGTACCAGTTATGGACAGTTTGTTTTCTATTTTACAAATGACCTCAAGGGTAACTTGTTAAAACTATTGCGCAGATAATTTCAGTCAACTGAAAAGAAGACTCTATTTTCATACAAGAATAACTACCTATTGCACAGATAATTTTCAATAACAAGTCAAAATCAGTCTTGAATGTAGAAATAGGGGAGTGGGAACTAATACTCACTTCAGTCAACTGAAAAGAAGACTGAAGTAAAATGGAAACGATGTCTGCTACTTATAGTCTGTGCCCAGACAAAACAAATGGAAAGTTTTTTGTATTTTACTGCCCACTTGGTCAGGCCACACCAAACAACATGCTCCACATGTCATGGCCACCCCAACAAACTTCACGTCCACTCAGGTTCATAGATAGTGATAAGGGTATGGTAGTGAAATGGAATGGAATAAGAGTGGAGGTGATAAAACTGAAATATACCGCATACAAGCCTCATGTGCAGGCTTGATCTTTATACTCCCCCTGTCAAGTACACATACCGAGACCTGTTTATTCGGCATTGCCAACCGAGCAACCATCCTATATCCATGACCAAGTGTCCACGCCGCATGCATAACACTTGGTACGCCAGTCTCGGCTTGGCACATCCACCATCCACACTCCCTGTCTTCACCCTTTGGTCCATCTCCCCTTGGGACCTCCTGTCCCTGTATTATCCTCGGTCACAACTTCATTGTTTTATACTCTGCCACTCCCTATTATCCTATCCCTGGCCACGTCTCTATTATCTTATCCCTTATTGTTTTATCCCCGTTTTGCATCCCTTCATTCTAATTTTATCCGTTGTGGACAATAACCACATGCTCTGCATACCTTGTTGTCTCACATTCCTTATTCCACATGTCGCTTCTTAACCTATATAAGTAGGACATGCATGTACATATTTCCTCATTCTGGGTATCGACTAGGCTTAGGCCCTTCTACCTTCTTCCCCTCTGTAAAGTCCTCAACTCAGGCCGGCATCACCAGCATCCTCCCGAGTACCTGCCTGTTGCAAAACCAGTGGCACGCACGGCAAGTAGGGCGCAATGCACGAGTACGTTGAAGCCAATGCCACTACTCTTGGCCTGCAGGACTTGGCCATAGTCCACCCGATCCTTCGACAACACCCCTCGGAAGTACCGAAGTCTGTCAGTACCCGAAGCTTGACAGTATACCCAGAATCACACTACTTTCCATGCACTACAATATGGTCTCACCAGACACCTTTTTAATGATGACCTTTCTATCTTGTTATTCGGAACCGGGTCTCCAGGTAGCCCTTTCTAACTGTTTAAAAATCAGGATCTGCTCATAGCTTCACCGGATTGTCTTACTCCCAGGAGGGTGTCCAACAAGACAAATCCACGCCACAGCAGTTTCAACCAATACCAGTATAGATTCGGAAACCACCCAGTTCAGAAGAACTTCAGTTTTTTCCAGCCAACCTGGAGGCAACGCCCACCCTCGGCACTCTATCCGGCATGCTTGATCAATCAGCATCAGCTCACAGACCATTTGAAAATTTGTTTTTGATTATGACCCTTCTCGATCTAGTATTTCTTGCTAACAGCACAGATACGTCTACTAGATTTTCCGTCCGGATGACTTCAGTCCACCCATCCGTCTGTCATGTCACTAGATTTGTCGGTCAGCAAAATTCGGGCACAACTCGCTCACCCGCTATAATCCGTTGATTAACAGGGTATTAGGCAGTATTATAATCCGTCAAGCTACTAACATTTTTAGGTGCATCCTGATGGCCTCAGACCAGGCGGCATTTTGCCACTGTTCCAAAAGCCTCACCCAGGATCCTGTTCCATCGCTGAAATCTTTGCCAATAGCCCTAGTCAATGCAACTGCCTTGTGCATGCTTGTATACCAGAACGGCTGGCAAGTTTTTGGCTGGGACCTCTCGGTCAGTGTTGTCATTTGGCACGTTTGGCCAAGGTCTCTTCCGTCTGTCCCCATCCGTTTCCATTCATATACTCCGTATATGCACATCATATGCATTTACGACCCTTCTCCGTTCTTCTCGGCTAGAGGCTGACACCTTTAGTAGATGGTGGGACATCTACCTAAAAGGGGGGGGGGGTGGCGACAAGCTAGAAACCTTTTCAAACTGCGCAAACTCCCCTCCCGAAGACATCCTTCTCCCAAAACCCCCTCCGTTCATCACTCTCTGTCCTGTCCTCCACTTCCTCTGTTCCTTCAGTCCCTCCCCTATATGATCCCGACACTCTACTCACAAATCCTATGACCACTCTTACTTCCGAATACATCCCCTCAGTCTACAATTAACCCCTAATCCTTCCACAAACATCTTGACACTCTAATTCCGACATCACGAAGACCTCACATCCCTCTTAGTCCATCCGTCACCCTCTTCTTCTATCAATATAACACAGCCAAACTGCCGAAAACTTCGGCACTTTTGACTTGTTCCTTTTTTTCTTGATTCCGTTTACTTTTCATTTTAAAAATAAAAAATAAAAAAAAACGATAATATTATAGATCCTTTAATCTATCTCAACATTTTCCGCATCCTCTCTCTGCTTCCCCTTCCCGCTATCCACTTCAGTACTCTCCCCCCCATCCTCACTACCCCCCAAATTCCCGAGACCTCCTGTAATTGCCTCAAGTATAAGATAGAGGGCGGCCTCTATCCTCCGGTTGCTTCGAAGAAGCTCCTCCAATAGCTCCTCCACCCTCCTGATTCCGATGGCCTGGCTGGTGGCACTTTCACAGGGGTCCACCCGCTCAATGGCATGGTATGGCCCTGTCGCGGCCTCTTTGCAGGGGGATCGCCCGCCCCCTCGGAAGGCAGAGATGCCAAAAGCGACCCTTCGTGCGTCGATATGTTTTCACGCTACATGGAGGAAAAACAATAAAAAAGGAAATAAAAGAAGAAAAAAAATATCGACTTACCTGTGCCCCTGTCAGCCTCTCATTCCCTCCTCGTCTGCGTGTACCTGGCCCCTTGCTAGGCCCTGGATCTGCACTCCTACCCCTCTTTTGCGTCACATCACTCGGGACTCCCGATGTACCGTGAATTCCCTCTCCGGCCTGTGTGGCCAACACGACTCCTCCCGTTTCCTCTGCAGCTGTTTGCGCATCCCATCCCAACCAAACGGCCCCCTGACAATCGATCCCGCTGGGAATCGGAGCATCCCCGAGCTCCCATTCGCTATCACCGGTTTCGGCGTTCATCTTTCGGGTTTTGTGGTTTTGATGGTAGAGTGATGTGGTTGACCGATGAGAAGCCCAGAAGCCTCCCAAACAATGCGATGTCACGTATAGGCATCCTGAACCTTAAACAAATTAATTTCCAGCTTCATGGGTTCAGCTGCTAGAGGGGGGATACTGTCAAGTACACGTACCGAGACCCGTTTATTTGGCATTGCCGACCGAGCAACCATCCTATATCCACAACCAAGTGTCCATGCCACATGCATAACACTTGGTATGCCGGTCTCAGCTCGGCACGTCCACCATCCACACTCCCCGTCTTCACCCTTTGGTCCGTCTCCCCTCAGGACCTCCTGTCCTTGTATTATCCTCAGTCACGACTCCATTGTTTTATACTCTGCCACTCCCTATTGTCCTATCCCTGGCCACGTCTCTATTATCTTATCCCTTATTGTTTTATCCCCGTTTTGCATCCCTTCATTCTAATTTTATCTGTTGTGGACAATAACCACATGCTCTGCATACCTTGTTGTCTCACATTCCTTATTCCACATGTCGCTTCTTAACCTATATAAGTAGGACATGCATGTACATATTTCCTCATTCTGGGTATCGACTAGGCTTAGGCCCTTCTACCTTCTTCCCCTCTGTAAAGTCCTCGACTCGGGCTAGCATCACCAGCATCCTCCCGAGTACCTGCCTGTTGCAAAACCAGTGGCACGCACGGCAAGTAGGGTGCAACGCACGAGTATGTTGAAGCCAATGCCACTACTCTTGGCCTGCAGGACTTGGCCATAGTCTGCCCGATCCTTCGACAACACCCCTCAGCAGTACCGAAGTCCGTCAGTACCCAAAGCTTGACACCCCCTCAGTTTGAACCCTCTACTCCATTCCCAACAGTTTGCGACACTGCTCATGCTCAAAGCAAGGTAAAGCCTTTGTGAGGAAATCTGCTCCATTAGATGTTCCAGGGATATGTAAAGTGCGTATGACTTTGGAACAAATGAGGTCATGAACGAAATGCCATCGTATATTGATATGCTTTAGGTTCATCATCTTTGATCATGGCACCCATAGCATTGGCTAGATCCAGTGAGTGAAACCCTGACCATTCTTCCAATTCCTCATCATTTTCATCATCATCCAGATCAGTGTAATGCTCATCCTCATATTTGAAGCTTGTTTGCATTGAATCAAAATAGATGAGGAGCTTAAGGTCATTATCATCCTCATCTAATTCAGATTCAAATCTATTGCCTTCAGGACTTGGGGCAAAGGATTAGAGTAGAGTGGGGTTATGAGATGATTCTGTAGGGGCTGGAGATGCTTTGTGCTGGTTCTGAAATCCAGATAAGTTCCTAGATTGCTTCTGTTTCTTAGATTTTTGGCCAGGCATGATATTGCCATAATCAGAGTTTTGGAGTTTAATTGTGAAATAATGTGTTGTTGAATGTTGATTTTTTTATGGAATCAGATTTGTATACTTAAAAGGAAGCATTTGGCAATTTTTCAAGATTTTAGGACAAAATTTAGGGGGGTGGCCAATTTTTGGAGG
The DNA here is from genome assembly GCA_003314275.1 of Chroogomphus rutilus. Taxonomy (NCBI): domain Eukaryota; kingdom Fungi; phylum Basidiomycota; class Agaricomycetes; order Boletales; family Gomphidiaceae; genus Chroogomphus; species Chroogomphus rutilus. The sequence continues at coordinate 19,244 of QLPI01005894.1, read as the reverse complement.
TTAAAATGGAAAAATTGCTGAAATCAAGGAATTGGCTTGTGAAAATATCATTGTAATAATTCTAAAACATCCATTCTATACTAATAAAGGTATCCCAATAAATTCCAGAGCTTTAGAAATGGGTCACTATAATAAGCGGACTTTGAGTGTCTGCAACTGTAGCCCTGATCAGATTTGTTCTTTGATACATCAACACCTTTTTCATATATGTTTTACATTCAAAGCTATTCAATGAATAGTCCAAAAGCACCAAACATTGACTCAGTTTTGTGAGTCACTGTATAAATAGGTTCTTCAAGCAGAGAAATTAGATATGCTATGTCCACATCCATTTGATGTATTGGCCAGTTATTCCATGCCATAATAGCACACATAGTTCATAATGATGTCATACAAATTAACAGTGCATAAGTTTCATCATAATTGACTTCAAAATTTTGTGTGAACCCTTGAGTAATGAGTCTTGACTTTGCACAAACTATTTCACCCTTCTGATTCTTTTTTAGAATGTGAGTCCACCTGCTCCTGACAATTTTCACACCCAATGGAGGTACAGTGAGCTCCTAGGTATCCTTGTTTATCTGTGATTTTATCTCAATGTCCATGGCTGTCTTCCATGTAGGATTGTTAAGGGCATCTTTAGTTGTCATAGACAACTGTAAATCACTACTTAAATACACATAGTTGTTTTCTTCAATGTTTATAGGTTCAGTGGTTATTGCTAGATAGTTGCAAGTTGTCAGGCTTTGGGTACTGACGGACCTTGGTACTGCCGAAGGGTGTCAGGCGGACAATGGCCAAGTCCTGCAGGCCAAGAGTAGTGGTGTTGGCTTCAACATACTCGTGCGTTGCACCCTACTTGCCGTGCATGCCACCGATTTGCAACAGACAGATACTCGGGAGGATGCTGGTGATGCCGGCCCGAGTCGAGGACTTAACAGAGGGGAAGAAGGTAGAAGGGCCTCAGCCTAGTCGATACCCAGAATGAGGAAATATGTACATGCATGTCCTACTTATATAGGTTAAAAAGCGACATGTGGAATAAGGAATGTGAGACAATAAGGTATGCAGAGCATGTGGTTATTGTCCACAACGAGTAAAATTAGAATGAAGGGATGCAAACGGGCATAGAACAATAAAGGATAGAACAATAGAAGCGTGACCAAGGATAGGACAATAGGGAGTGGCCGACTATAAAACAATGGAGTCGTGGCCGAGGATAATACAAGGACAGAAGTCCCGAGGTGAGATGGACCAAGGGGTGAAAAGTAGGTGTATGGGTGGTGGATGTGCTGAGCCAAGACCGGCATACCAAGTGATATGCATGCGGCATGGCCACTTGGACGGGAATATAGGATGGCTGCTCGGTCAGCACTGCCGAATAAACGGGTCTCGGTACGTGTACTTGACACAAGTATTATTATCACTCTCTTCAGAATTTATGTCTGATTTAGTGCCAATATTGTTGAGTATATTGTTCTCAACATCTTCACAAGCAAGAGTGGTAAAATTCATCTGTGTGCTTTCTCTAGCTTGAGATTTATCCCTGGAGCCAGCCCTGGTAGCTCATTCTTGTAAAAGTCAGATTCTCTCACTTCTTCTGAGTGGAGGAGCTTTACTAGGCCCACTCACATCTGTCTGACTTGGTTGTATATTTTCTAGATCTCTCTGCAGTATGTGCTCAACTATTTCTTCAACACAGCTCTCACCCAATTGCTCATGTATGACATGTGACAGTAATGGTGCCTTGATAGGTGCTGATACAGATGGTTGAGGCAGATACTTTATGGCTCTTGGTGTAGTAATTAAGCAATCATCAGTAGGTAGTATAGGAGCTCTTGTAGGTTATTAGGAACTGTTGAGTTTTATTGTTCCATCTCATATTCTCTGATACCCAGTTCATTTATCTATGTTCATTTTATCGCTCTATCCGCTTCATGTCACACGATGTCACAGTGTGATGTGGTGACACGGACTCTGGGTATAGGGCATGTCCTAATCTGGAACGGGCACCGTTGTGTTGGCAGGGAAGGTCTAGAGACTCTTAACTGTCACACACAGAGAGCAACAATGGCCTTTGGGGCTTGTCAATATGGATGCTAAAGACAAGACCCAAAGGTGTGCAATGGTGCATCGTTATTGGCACTTATTTTAAGCGCCAGAGAATGCAAATGCAAAAGTGAAAAGTGCAAAAAGAAACAACAGTGCAAGAACAAAACATAAATGCAGGGGAATAAAATCATACCCCAACACGTTGTTGTGGAAACAACAACGGACTACAGTATATATAGTATAGTAGCGCGACTTGCTTCCCTTAGTGTTTGACTTAGCACTAAGGGTAAGCAAGTATCATTCTCATGGAGTTCTCTCAGTATCACTAATGATGTTTAGTAGATACTTGTTAACAGGTAGTTAACCAATGACAACTTAGTGTTTGACTTAGCACTAAGGATACTTGTTAACAGTCAACAGGTTATGGGCCCCACACTTTACTAGTTGCCAAAAGAACATATCATCATCTAGCTCAACACTCACAACCCCCCCCCACTCAATTGTCTATCACCCAGAAGACTACATACGTACACTCAGAATGACTATGCCCCTAACCCTCGAAGAGATTAAGGACTATGAGACAACCGGCGCATCCGGCTATGCCTCATTCCCAAAGCTAACTAAAGATAACTACTTCTCCTGGAAGTCCAACATGGAAACCCAGCTGAAGATGCTCGCGCAGTGGGAGTTTGTCATGGGGAAATTGCCACCCCCAATCGCAGTCGACCCCCTTAATATGACTGCAGATGAGAAGAAGTTAGCCAAGGCATGGGCAGTCCGGACTGACAGGGCGTACACAGAGATCAAGTTCCGGGTAGAGGACGATCAGAGGCTGCCAATCATGGGCACCTCTGACGCTACGGTTGCATGGGTAACCCTAGCGAGGAATATCAGCAATCAACAGGGGGGGAACCAAGTGGTCCTACTTACCAAGATGGTGAATGCAAAGTTTGAAGGAGAGGGCATCATGGACCACAAGTCAAGGATGGACCTACTCTGGAGGAAGCTCAGCAACACTGGACATACTATCGCTGAACCACAGTACCTCACCTATTTTATCAACTCACTCCCCAAAGAACTGGACCCATTCGTCGCATCAATAAACTACACGAACGACACCGTAGACATACTAGTGTCTAGACTTAGGCAAATAGAGCTGAAATATGAGTCTAAAGGTGAATCGGGGTTCAACTCGGCCTTCTCTATACAAAGGAAGAATCGCAAACCTACCAAAAAGGATCCGAGAGGCAGCGGTGCAGGCGAAACTCCTAAAGGTGATGGTCAGAACAAGAAGAAAGTCACCTGCTATGCGTGTGGCAAGAAAGGCCACTATGCAAAATACTGCACCAATAGAGGAGGTAGCGGTGATCAGAACAAGGACAAGTCAAAGTCCGATACAAAAGCCGACTTACCAAAGGATTCCCCAGGACTATCCTCCAAAAGGGGAATGTTCTCAGTCATTGAAGAAGTTGCGACCGCAGCCAGTGAGGTGGAGACCAACAGAGCGATATGCCTGATCAACTCTGGGGCATCAGGACACTATGTACCGGCGCAGGAGGACCTCCATGATTACCAGGCATATATAACACCGAAGGTAATCACGGCAGCAGATAGCAACAAGGTGGAATCACTAGGGCAAGGCACTATGAGATTTGTCGTAAGAAACAACGGCATGGATTCAGAGGCTGCCATCCCTAATGTTCAGTGGGTACCTGGAATCCACATGTGGCTGTTAGCACCCTCGCAACTTGAGAAGGATGGATTTGACATATCTTTCCACAAATCAACCTGGACTATCAAAAACCCTGATAGCTCAATATTAGCAAGGGTAGGTGAAAGAGGGAAAGTTTACCCTCTTATGCTCGACACACCTGACGACCCACCGAATCCAGATCGCAACACGTCTAGACACGTGTCTGCGATCCCGGACTATCCCTGAGGTTCGATGCAATTGGGCCTCAATCGAGGAGGTGACCAGCCGACGGCAATGGCGATGCTTGAGGACGAAGCATCCACGATGGCGTTCACCGAAGGCAACCCGCAGACCGTCAAGGAGGCACTCGACATGCCTGGGGAGGAAGGAGCGGCATGGGAGGAGGCCAGGCAAGCCAAGTGGAAGAATATCGTCAACCACCGCATCTTTGGAGAACCGGAGGAGCTGCCCCCTGGTACTAAGGTCATCAAGACCGGAACCACGTTAAAAACGGGGAGGAGGGATGGCCTGGTAGTCAAAAGAAAGGTCAGGATCATTGTAAAAGGCTATGATCAGATACCTGGCATCCATTTCACTGACACCTATGCACCGGTCATCCGTTGGGAAACCCTATGTCTACTACTGGCCATTGGAGCAGCGACAGGTGCTGACATGCGCCAATTTGACATCAAGTCAGCATACCTCCATGGCATGATGCACAAGGAGGTATGGGTATGGCAACCTGAGGGATTCGAGATCCCTGGAAAGGAACACCTGCCCATGCGGCTCCTCAAGGCGTTGTACGGAACAAAGCAAGGAGGTAACGAGTGGTGTTGCACACTACTGGATTTCATGGTCGGCGACATCGGATGGACATGTTCAGATTTCGATCGTGCGCTCTTCTACAGGAACTGGGAGGAGGACGACTCTTGGGCCATCGTCGGATTTTGGGTTGACGACTCAACTATGGTAGGGACGTTGCACTGGCTCATTGAACTGGAGGACCAGGTTAGGTCCAAATTTGGGATCTCAAGTGAGGGACTAGCGCAGTGGATCCTTGGGATGGCGATCAGGCAAAATGTGGACGTGAAGACTGTCTACATCTCGCAATGGGAGTATATTGAAAAGATAGCGAAGAAGTTCAACGTAACTGATGCAAAGCCCATCTACTCACTGCTCCTACTAGGCATGGATCTGACCTCCCCTCTATCATCCACTGGGGGGAGGATAGGGACCAGGTGGCTGAATTGCCATATAGAGCAATCATCGGGAGCCTCATGTTCGCTTCTCTAGTGTCTAGACCAGATATTACTTATTCTGTAAATCTCCTTTCAAAATATCTCAATAACTATGGGACAATCCATTGGGAAGCTGCAAAAAGGATCCTACATTTCGTTTATACCACATGGCACCAAGAGCTCACATTAAGAGGGTCAACCGAGTTATATGCTTACGCAGACGTGGATTTTGCTGGTGATACAGAGGACAGGAAGTCAACTTCGGGCTACGCAGTATTTCTAGGGAATGGCCCCTTCGTGTGGGCCTCGAGAAAGCAAACTATGGTTGCTCTCTCTACCACAGAAGCCGAATACATCATGCTTACAGAAGTCACGAAGGAGGTACTCTGGGCTCAGAAGATTCTGGAGGAGCTGGGACTGAATGTCATCAAACCGACCCATATACACCAAGACAATCAATCGATGATCGTGTTCGCTAACGGCCAGAAGACTCTTCAGCAGATGAAGCACATTCAAGTTCGGCAGATGTTTATTAAAGACCACTTAGATGAAGGGAACATCAAACTAGTCTACACACCCACCGCCAAAATGACTGCAGAGATTTTGACGAAGCGACTGACCCCCGCGATACACCATATCCATGCAATGGCCTTGGGTATAGAGGATCATTCGATGGAGGAGGAGTGTTGAGTTTTATTGTTCCATCTCATATTCTCTGATACCCAGTTCATTTATCTATGTTCATTTTATCGCTCTATCCGCTGCATGTCACACGATGTCACAGTGTGATGTGGTGACATGGACTCTGGGTATAGGGCATGTCCTAATCCGGAACGGGCACCATTGTTGTGGAAACAACAATGGACTACAGTATATATAGTATAGTAGCATGACTTGCTTCCCTTAGTGTTTGACTTAGCACTAAGGGTAAGCAAGTATCATTCTCATGGAGTTCTCTCAGTATCACTAATGACGTTTAGTAGATACTTGTTAACAGGTAGTTAAGCAATGACAACTTAGTGTTTGACTTAGCACTAAGGATACTTGTTAACAGTCAACAGGAACTATTGCGCCAGCATGCCTGACTATTCAAATCAGCCCATTTAGCCTAACTCTGCCTTCACTCACCTATTCAACCATATGCTCCTCAGCCTTTGAATTCAATGCACCTCATATATCCATCTTGGCATCACATGCATCATTCAATATGCTCTACTTATTTACGTCAATCCTCATATGCTCGCACATCCATCTTGACTTTTATTACATTTAACCTTTTCATATTACTTTCCACTCTACTTTCTTTATTTGCATTTCTGCTCTATCTCTGATATCCGATCTGTTACTATATTCCTTATGGGATAACTCTATTGGGAATCAGGGTGACACATCACCCCTCAATGTCACTGAGGAGATCAAGATTGGGACATAGTATTCTGTTCTTGCTTTTCATGATCCTCAGACTTTCTTATCTATTATAGGAATCTAGTTGACTCCTTGTAGATTTGAAAGTAGTATAAAGATCTTGTACATTCAGTAGTTCAGTCTTCAGTCAGATAATCAACTAAGATTTCAACTAAGCTTCTTCTGTTTATCTCAGTCTTCATTTCCACTCTTGCTTTTATGAAATTAGGGTCCAGTGCTGTCCTTTGGATGCAACACATAAGTTGAAGCCAAACCCTATTCCAAACCTTGCTATTGCTTCACCTTTGGGAGATATTACTTTTATTATGACTACATCATTCCTTTACATCGTAACACAGGTTGTATTCCCACATCAAATATAATATTATGCTAAACTGTTACCTGCCAACTGTTTGGGCAACTCACTTGGGTACTGATCCTGGGCAACTGTTGGATGCTAGAACCGGCAGGATACCACCTAGCCTTGGCCTTCTCCCTAGGCCTGACTCAGGGACTCTAACCCAGAGTCTACTCATAGAAGCTAATCAGACACTGGTAAAGGGATCCAAAAGTGAATATATATAAAAGAGACAGACTAAGTACAATATTAAGGCATACCTGGTAAGGGGATCCAAAAGAGAATGAGGTAATGATCCCTTACCTAAGCAACCAGCTATATAGCTAGTGACTGTGACATGAGTAAATCATGTCACAGTCAGTGAAACAAAGATAAAGAAGGATTAACTAAAGAATCAATAGAGAAAGGGAGTGTCAAGTACACGTACCAAGACCCGTTAATTTGGCAGTGCCAACCAAGCAGTCACCCTATGTCCATGTCCAAGTGTCCACGCCACATGCATATCACTTGGTATGCCGGTCTCAGCTCAGCACATCCACCACCCACATTCCCTGTCCTCACCCCTCACATACTCTACACCACTCACCATTTATTAATCCCACCATGCCTACTCCTCATCCTTTGATCCACCTCACCTCGGGACTTCCTGTCCTTGTATTATCCTCAGCCATGGCTCCATTGTTTTATAGTTGGCCACTCCCTATTGTCCTATCCTTGGTCACATTTCTATTATTCTATCTTTTATTGTTCTATCTCCGTTTTACATTCCTTCATTCTAATTTTACTCATTGTGGACAATAACCACATGCTCTGCATACCTTGTTGTCTCACATTCCTTATTCCACATGTCGCTTCTTAAACCTATATAAGTAGGGCATGCATGTACATATTTCCTCATTCTGGGTATCAACTAGGCTTAGGCCCTTCTACCTTCTTCTCCTCTGTTAAGTCCTCTACTTGGGCCGGCATCAGCGGCATCCTCCCAAGTACCCTGTCTGTTACAAATTAGTGGCACACACGAAAGAGTAGGGTGCAACACATGAGTATGTTGAAGCCAAAGCCACTACTCCCAGCCTGTAGGACTTGGCTGCTCCCGTCTGACATCTTAGCAGTCCCGAAGTTCATCAGTACCCGTGGCTTGACAGGGAGATAGGAAATAAATGATATATAGAGAAATGAATAAGCATTGGTGGATAGGTCCCCTGACACCAACTCTCTGGGAAGTATATGCAATGGCTATTGCTTTGTGCAGAGTGACTGACCTACTTAGCTTTCTTGGCTCTAGGTAGTAGTTTATCATCTTGTTTGATTTGTTAGGTATTTGCCTGGTGGCCTCTATAGCCTACCATCCACAGATGGACAGCCAAACTGAACAAGTAAACCAAGAACTGGAATAGTTCCTTTGGCTCTTCTCAACGAGAGGCAGGACAACTGGGACAACCTCTTGCCCCTGGCCAAGTTCTAAATGTACATCCCCTATTCATGAACATATTGCAAGTTTAGCTTTCTATTGTGAACCATTGTTATGGCCCATGCTGCCAATAAACTCACATTAATCCCCACAACCACCTGCACCATTTCTGGGACCTTTCTGACCGCTCAAAGCCTGAACAACCGCTTTCCAAATTCTGTTGTATCAACCTGAGATTCTGCGTTCCCAAACCTCCAAAGATTCTGAAGCCAAGGTTCTGCTCCTTTGATTCTGCATCGTAGTTTCCAATTCAGTTCCGGTAAACTTTCTGACTTTCCAAAATTAGGGACAGATGATTGAGGAGGATGCAACACATAAGTTGAAGCCAAGTCCCTGCGACCTCGAACCACTCGAATCACCTAATACCATGAACAGTCCTAGACCCCCCAGTGCTTCCCGTCTTTCTGCCCCTTTCTGATTCCAACCGTGAACCCGTGACCTTTAAGTCCCTCCATCTCTGGAGTATGAACCCCCCCTCAGAAACGATTCGGAACCTCCGGAAACCCTTCCGGAAGCCTCCAGCTAAGCACCGACATGCAGATTTAACAACCATCTCATAGGGCATCTTGTCTGGTAGAGCTTATGAATGTATGCAGTTTTTGAGGTATTTAGCATGCTGAATCACATATATCCAAAGGTACTTTGGGAGATTTGAATCTAGCAACATGGCATGGGTCTTTTTGACCAAAGTGCAGTTTAAGTTCTCAGCCACTCCATTCTGCTCATGAGTGTCATACACTGTGTACCTCTTGTTTATCTAGATAGTTATTGAATTCAGCACTTGTGTCCTTGCCCCCTTGATCTGAGAGGAGTGTTTTGATACATGCATTCCTCTGCCAAAGTATCATCACCTCATACAATTTGTACTTGGCAAAGACTTGATCTTTTGTGCTCATTAAATAAAGCACTGATTCCCTCATGTGATTATTGGTAAATGAGACATAGTAAGATTTTTGTCCATGGTGATGCGTCTTGCTGGTCCCCCTTGCTGGTCCCCATACATGTTATAGCCCATGCCCCCCAAATGGACCTATTTTAAGTTCATGTACCACCCACACCTTTCCAGGAGTTTTCTGACCATGATATTCAGTAACAATCCCCTGACCGTGCTTTCTGTGATTTTTTTCTAACAACCTAAAGTTCTGCAATCCCAAATTCCTGCAGTTCCATAACCACGGTTCTACTCTTGCGGTAGGTGTCTCGAAGGATCATTGCATACCTAACTGTAAGGGCAACCTAAGCAGGCATTCTACCCTCGGGCAGTGCATTGGTGAAGGGGGATCCAAAGATTTAGTCTAGTACCTAATTACATATAGGGAATGGCACGGGTCACCCACGGGTCAAATGTGGGTGACCTGCACCCAACTCATGGGAAACCCGAACCCATCAACCCATGGGTTTTTTCCCACGGGTCTCGGGTGCGCGCCGCACCTGCATGCAATACGTTGCGTACATCGCGTTCATCACGGCGCATGTGCATGCGTCGCGTACGTGGCAGCGTGTGTACGTACGGGCATTGCGTATGTCGCGTTTGTCGCGGCGCGTGCACATATGTCGTGTTTGTCACGGCGCGTGCACATATGTCGCGTACGTTGCGGCACGTGCGCATACGTTGTGTACGTCACGTTTGTCATGGCGCATGCGCATACGTTGTGTACATCGTGTTCGTCATGGCACGTGCGCATACGTTGCGTACGTTGCATATGTGGCGGCGCATGCACATAACGGGTGTTGCATACATCGCGGCACGTGCGCGTATGTCGTGTACGTCGCGTTCGTGGCGTGGCGTGCGCGTACGGTGTGTTCGTTGCGTTCATGTCGGTGCGTGCATGTACGTGTTCGTGTCGGAGTTAACGCCCCGGGTTGGGCCCAGGTCACGGGTGCTCGCAGCTTGACCTACACCCACACCCAAGGACACCCGACCCGGTGACCCGTGCGGGTTGGTGTGACCCGTGCATTTCCCTAATTACATAGCAATTAGCATACCTGGAGAAGGGGGATCCAAAGAAAAAACTCTAGGGAATCCTTCACCCACTAACTACTGTATATAAGTACCATCACTATGGCACTCTGCATCATACCAGGCATCATTCTGTACCAACTGGGAAGTTTTGCCAGGGCCCTGGAATAGCGAGCAACTGACAAGGGCACAGCCGATAGTTGCGATTGATGCTTGTTGATGATGACTGCCAGTTGCAATGCCCGTTCAGTATGTATCTCATTCGGCACTGCCATGAGTGGGCCAAACAGGTCTCGGTAGGCAGGTATGAACCTCGTAAACCTTGGGTGGGGCAGTGTCGGTTGGGACCTATTATCAGGGGATCCACTTGTCATTCTCAGGCAACTGCTGCAAAAGGACTGCCCCTGTAGCAATATCAGAACTATCTGCCTCTACTCGGTAAGGTCAGCTGTCATCAGCAAAGGCGAGAATGGGTGCCATTGTGAACCTTTTTTTAAGGCCTTTGAAGGCTATCTGCTCTGCTCCCCCCCAGCTCCACTTCACATCCTTCTTCACAAGCTCAAACAATGGCCTGGCATGGTGTGAGATTCTCTTGATGAACCTCCGGTAGAAGTTGGCAAAGCCAAGGAAGGCCTGGACCTCCTTTCAGTTGAATGGGGTTGGCCAACCCATGATGCCCTCAACCTTGACCAGGTCCATCTCCACTTTGCCATGGGATATGATGAGGCCCAGATATTTGATCCTTGTTCACTTGAATTTGCATTTCTCTGGCCAAAGGTAGAGCTTGTGAGCCTCAGCCATTCAAGGACCTCCCAGACAACTTTGATGCTCTTCAAGAGTTTCGATGAAGACGAGGATGTCATTCAGGTATACACACATGTGCCCCTCCATGACAAGGTCCTGAAAGATATCATTCATCATGGTCTGGAATGTTGCAGGACTGTTGGTGAGGCCAAAAAACATGATGAGGGGCTCGAAGAGTCCTCAGTTTGTCTGGAATGCTACCTTCTACTCATCTCCTTCCTTAATCTGCACATGGTTGAAACCCCACCACATGTCCAATTTGATAAAGTACTTGGCCCCCCATAGTTGAACTATGAGCTCCAAGATTATGGGGAGGGGGTATCGATTCTTCACCATCATGGCATTGAGCACTTGGTAATCCTGGACTAGCTGAAGGGAGCCGTCCTTCTTCTTGATAAAAGGTGGATGTGACTCATATGGAGATTCTCCTGTAAGAACTCATCTAGCTCCCACTGCTTGCCCGGAGAGAGGGGGTACACCTTGCAAGCCAAGAGCTTTGCGCCCAGCTCTAGTTCGATGGTGTAGTCCCATGTCCTGGGTTTGGGGAGGGAGTCGAAGGACTCTTTCTCAAAGAGGTCACTAAAGTCTTGAAGATAGGGTGGGACCATCCCTTTCTCCCTGGGTGAAGTGCTCTAGAGAGCTCATTTGGCCAGCTGTTATGCGGTAGTGGCCATGGCAATGGTTTAGATAGGGACATTCAGCAGGGCTATGGTTGTAAAGATACGATCCCCTGGTTCAAGGAAGGGTACACCATTGTCAGCACCTTTGTAGTCCTCCAACTCATCATCCATCATGCTTGGCAAGGGACCAGCTTGGAGGGCTTGGACCACCATTTTGTCTCAACATTCCTTCTGCAGCTTGGCTGGACAGGTGTGGCACTGGGTGGGGCACCGATTCAGCTTAACCTCTTGCATTTGCCAGTTGAGCTCAGGATTGTGATTGCAGATCCAAAGGTAGCTGAGGATCATCTTGTGCTTCCCTAGATTGGTCACTACAAATACGGCTTGTTCCGAGTGGTCTTGGTAGTATAGGATGACATCAACCACATGCCAAATCACCCTGCCCTCATTTGGGGTACCATCAATGTTATACACCGGCATGGGTTGGGTTAATGGGCATATGATCAGCCTCTCAGCTGCTGCAAACTTCTGGTCTATGAACAATCCAGTGGCTCCACTGTCTAGGAGAGCCGTCACACCTTTCACCTTGGCCATGTCAGTAGTATGTATCTCTCTACCTTAAGGTTCAGTGAATTTGACGAGGGGGTGGACGCTACTATGTATTGCTTTGGCAGAGTGCATTCCCAATGTTTTAACCTAGGGGGAGAGGATAGGAGTTTCAGCAGAATTGACTTGGGAGTGTTTTCATCGTTTGCGGCTGAGGGGTCATCATCTGAATACTGAGTTGTGTTTTCTGTATCAGAGTCTATGGACAGAGCAGCAAAACGATTAAACAAGGGCAGCAAGGGCACATCCTTCACTCGCTGCCTTGAGCAAAATCCCCTGATTCTGCTTCCTCATTCCCTTCAACCTCGGTGACTTCTCGAACATCTGTAGACAGTATCCAATATTCCAGCATCTCTTTATGTTCTTCCAATGTCATGAAGTGCACATCATATGCCTGGGCGCATTCTTGGGCAAAGTGACCCACCCTGCCGTATCGTCAACATGTGAGGGGCAGAGGGTAGCGCTGTTTGGTTGTGTCGACGTCCATCAGCATAGGCCCAGGGGGTTGAGTTGGAGGCAAGAGGGCCGATGGTGCTCTAGAGGGTGCGGATGCAGCCGGTCTGGCCGAAAACTTGCTGGCTCTTGGACTAGGCTGTGAAGAGGGGGTGTGCGATGATGCAAGTCAGGGTCCTTGAAAGGCTTTGTTTGCTGGAAATGTAAGAGCTACTGCTCTTGCAGCAGTATACTAAGCTGAGATGTCATCATCCTTCAGCCTCCCATCCAGCATCAGGGCGATGTGACTTTGGATTGTAGGGTTGAGGCCCTGGTGGAACTTCATAATGATGGACCATCCATCCATATGCTCAGCTTTTTTGGCCAGGTCCTCGAATTGATCAATGTTTTCATTGACTCAGTGCTTGCCTTGATGGTACTGTCGTGACTCCAATTGGTTTGCCATATCGGTAGCCTCGTGTAGGGGAAAGAAGTGCTGCCGGAAGGCTTCAACAAAGGCCTTCCAGTTGGCATAGCTTGATGGGCTCTACCATTTGTTTCGCAGGCTGCCGAGCGCGGGTTGGGAGGCCTGCTACTAGGTTCGTAGTGGTTACCTGCAGCACATTCTGTTGTGACGAGGGGCGGAAGGGGAAGAGAGAGAGAAAGAGAGACCAGGAATGGACACATACAGGAAGGACGGCCAAGGAACACGATCTGAGTTACACAGACAATTAGTAAGATATTACAGACATATAACCAATACAACTCACACAATGCTGCAACTCTAAACAAACCGACTTACATGATAGAAGACAACACACAACCATACCAGGCACACACATGCAGCCATCGAAGAGGAGATGATGAGAGTCAGAAAGAGTTTCCGATCAGGATAGAATCTAGGTATAGGCACTCATCTACGATGAAGATTTAAGTACACATTACAGTTCAATAGGGAGCACGGTCGATGATATGGAGGAACAATCAAAAGATAAGGTGACAACCCTGCATCCAGATTAATAATACTGTTGCCACATTGGGAAAACATTCTATTATCATAGTATGGACAACTTATGTATAAAACCTAAGTAGATAGGATAACAGATATCACTTCCAATCCCATCCATTTCTCGATCAATCGAGGCTTCAACTCAGTATATATTTCAACTAATACATTCAACCTCGCCTCTAGATCCTGCTTTTCTCTCCTCTCTCTCAGCAACTCCTGTTCTATGCTGACTAGTTGGTCTAGTAATTCTTGAGCCAATGGTAAATCTATAAGGGATTAGGTGTCTTTATAGTGTGAATGAGAAGGGGTGTTACGATGATGAGAAAGGATGTTATCGTAATTATAAATCTCCCAATGGTGAGACAATTGGCGAGGTTCGGATTGGGGTTGGCTTCAACGTATTGCGTTGCGCCCACTTAGACCGCACGGTCCCCAAATTTTGTAAAGGCGAAGTAGACAGAAGAGAACAGAGGAACCTTGGTCAAAATCAAGATTGATTTTCTGACTGAAGACTGAACTAATAGTACAAGATCTTTTATACTACTTTCTAATCTATTAGGAGTCAAAGAGATTCCTATAATAGAATGAGAAAGCTGAGGATTGTGAAAAGCGAGAACAGAATACTACGCCCCAAATAATGATCTCCTCCGTGACATTGTGGAGTGACGTGTCACTCCGATTCCCAATGGAGTTACCCTAAGGAACGTAATAGCGAATAGATGGAAATGGAATAAAATGTAATGAAAGGATATTAAACATAAATGAAGACAGAATGGAATAGCGAGCATATGGAGTGTGACGTAAATGAGTGGAGTGAATTGACAGTAGCATGTGATGCCAAGACGGATACACGAGGTGCATATAGTCCATGGGCTGAGGGCGTATTGTTGGATAAGCGAGGGGGAGCGGAGTTGGGCTGAGTGGGCTGAATTGAATAGTCGGGCATGCCGGCATACGGTTCCTGACAAGGGGCTGCTATTGTCATTACTTCCAAAGGAATTTGATTTGGAGTCGCATGATAGGGAAGCTGGTACTCGTGGGAGAGATTTTTCTACTATAAGGGTAACTTAAGCAGGTGTTCTACCCTCCGGCAGCACACTGGCAAAGTGGGATCCAAAGATTTAGTCTAGTACCTAATTACACAGTAGCTAGCATACCTAGCAAAGGGGGATCCAAAGAGAAAACTCTAGGGAACCTTTCACCCACTAACTACAGTATAAGTACCATTGCTATGGCACTCCACGTCATACCGGACATCACTCTCTGTACCAACCAGGAAGTTCTGCCAGGGCCCTGGTATAGTGAGCAACTGACGAGGGCACAGCTGATAGCAGTAATTGATGCTCATTGATGACTGCCAGTCGCGACACCTGTTCAGTGAGTATCTTGTTTGGCACTGCTGTGAGTGGGCCAAACAGGTCTCAGTCAGCAGGTATGAACCTCAGGTGGAGCAGTGTCAGTCAAGACCTATTATTGGGGGTTCCCCTGACAGGAGTTTAGGAGATTTGGAGCATAAGCCTCTTCCACATTGCAAAATTCAGGTATAAGTTCTGGTAGGGTGCAGTTCTCTATGGTGATTTAATATGCATATGGTGGATGACAACAGGCTCAGGCTGACTTCCTAAAATTTCTAAAATTTATTGGACATGTATATGATTATCATTGCACCAGTTGATGATTTGTTGTAATACTTGACCTTGATTACATTTCAATTACTTCAACTCATACTAAGAAAGGGACAAAATTATATTTAGAGGATACTTTTCTATACCAAACTCAAGAGGTACCAGCTTTGTGAATATAGGGTTATGAGTACACCACAAGTCCAGATGACCATGTCTTTTAGTTCATTCCTACTCATGTACAAACATAAGTCTGTAAGGTAGAAGACAAACGGTTTCCACTATAGTCACGTGACTCAAATCTCACATTCCACCATTTCACACAAGGATCTGGCAATATTGACAAAAAAATTATTCTAAGACCACAGATCAATGGCATAGAACTATGTGCATGGTCTTGGTTTTACTTTTTGAAAAAAAATCACTATTGCAAATGTAGTATATCCAAACTTTCAAACATCTTCCCAAAATTCATAATCACATTTTTAAGCAGTCTGACACTGTCACAATTTTTTTGGTCACAAAATTTTTGCACTGACATAAGCACTCATATAAGGAAACATTCCATATATAGAAAGACATTCCCACAGATAAGGTAGATGACATATGGATTCCTCTAAGGTCACGTGACTCAAGTGTCATATCCACCATTTTGCACAAGGATCTGGCAACATGCCAAATACTATTCTAACTGAGTTGGACAAGGCTCATATTGTGTAGTGTAGCACAATCATTTTTTCCAAAAAAATTGCCATCTTCTATAGCAGAATACAATTTTATTTCAAAATTTTTTGTGCTGTGACCATGACATTGTCACATCACATGACTATAGCGGAAACCGTTTGTCTTCTACCTTATAGTGCCAGATGGCCTGCACCATTGTGATTGCCCATATTTTGCCACAGCACAAGGAAAAGAAGAAAAAGACAGCAGTGATCAGAAGTTTCGGACCTGACTCCAGAGAAGGTTTCCGATGTTAGTCAGATCGGAGCCGGTTTATTTTAAGTGACTTCCATTATATAATACAGAACCTTGCTTGACGTCGGTTCGTGAGAATCGGGGAAAACTTGCCGCTTTTTGCCGCTATTTTCCTGTCTGTTTTGTGAACTGATCAGCCCTAGCATGCTGCTGCAGACTTTCGCTCTTGAAATATCAACAGCTTTCTATGCATGGCTGACGCTCTAAAGGCTGAGAAGCCACTCAGTATTCAAAACTTGTCATGTGCTTTGTCAAACCAATTATAACAAATCCCGATCAAACAGGATATCAATTCGCTTGTCTGGGGCGCTTGCTATAGGGAACAAACAACGACAATCTCCAGCATTTGTATAAAGTTCCCTTTCACCATTTCAACGCTCTTCCCTTAACCACCATCATCTCTCCTCCTAGTTTTATAATGAGCTCAATCTGGCACACCCCTCAGACTGCCATCAAAGACCCTCATTAGGGTCACTCATCAGTGTTGGTGAATGAATGCGTCGACAAACCGTCTTCCGTCGACTTCGTCGATCGTACTTGATATCGACTCGAATGCGTTGGCGTCATACTTATTGCAGGCATTGAGATCTCATGTCAATCATACCACAACTCGGATGCTACCCCCCACTTGACTGCCATTGCACAAGTCATTTGCACATATGCCACTGTAAGTTACCGTATGAACCGCGTCTGTGCCGATTGTCTTGAGTTAACTTTTTCATGTTGCAGTCCCTTGGAACATGGGATGGTACCACTCATCTCGATGCCAGTGTCGACTCTAAAGATGTTGACGATGATCATGAATCGACAGTAACGACCTCACTGGCGCCATTTGAAGACGGGCTTGGCACAACGGTAACAACTTTACCGGTGTCACTTAAACGATCAAGAAACGGCATCACCGTCGCCATCCGATTCCCTTGAACATTTGATAGACGATGCCTATGAAACCAACAGGATCGTGACTGCACATAAACTGAAGGCCCAGTGTCAGCCACTTCGCATTACAACAGTCTTTCCTCAGTTTTGTCCATGGAACATTTGAGGTACGTGTTTGCGCTTTTGAATCCCTTTTGCCAATGTCTCACTTTATATGCTTTATATGATGTTACAGTGTCTCTGGGAAATGGCGGCTATAGACAGTTATATCTACGTCCCTTGGGTGAATTAGAGACGACACGACGATACTACCAACTCTCAACTTTTATGGCCGCTGTACCCGAATAGCAGGGATGCGTGCCCACTGACACGGATCGAACGCACGGTTGCATGACAAGGCAATGGGGGAAGGAAATGTTCTTGCTTCTTTGTGTTTTATTTTTATTTGGAAGTGGGCCGATGAAGGAGAGGGGATAACAGACTTTTCTTGCATGTCTTCTGTCTTGCCTCATCATCTACCCCTGTTGTTTGTCAATTTGTATCTCTCGCCATGGGGTTCGCATTACGCGCGCCCCCACCCCTTGCCCTCGCGTAATGAAAGGATTGCCCGGCTAGTTAGTTTACTTAGAAACCCTCTCCTCCCAACATTCACTTTCACTACCCCCAAAGTTTTCTATTAATTTTAAACAAGTGTAATACCCTTTCTTCAACATTTAACTTATATCAGGTACTCCTAGAGAGAGAGAGAGAGAGACTATCAATTAGAGTGCTCGAAGCGCTAAGCGCTAATGGTGCACTGTAAACTACTGTGTAGATACATGCCTGCCCTAATAAGTAAAGGTTGTAGTAATGCAAATTGTCCAAGTGAGGGAAAAAAAAAAAAAAAAAAAAGGCCTTGTGTGTGCAGATGCTCGGGGCTGGTGACACGGTTCTAAACCTAACGCCCTTTTGGATGGTTGCATTCATGGACTTTTGTCTCTTGCTGCGTAGGGATCCCGCCGCTGGTTACCCAGCGGCGGTCAAAACTTCCCACATCACCAACATCTGCAACACAAGGAAATGAAAGTGAAAATGGGGGATGGGTAGCTAAGGATCGGACATATCGTCGAGGAAGGGTGTGAAACGTGTAGGGCAGGTGTTGCAGTTGGAAATAGCGGTGGGTGTAGCTTTGCAGTTCGACTGGAGTGATGGCCGGGGAGGCGCATAGGGTACTGCGTACCCATAGTTGGGGAGTGAGGTCTGGCTGGATGCGAGAGCCAGAGGGGGGGTTGTTTGCAGTTACTGCTGTGGTGCTAAATCCAAGTATTCCTTAAAGCACCTGCTGGCCTGTATAAACTGTAGGGTATGTGGTATTATTTTTGGGTCGCTAAGTAGTCTAGGGATAGACTGTGATGCTTTGCCTGCTTTTGTTAACAGAGTGTGTCGTTGGCTTTTGTATTTGACGCAGTGGATCAGGTAATGGGACACTGTTTCAGGCCGGTGGCAGGTGCTGCAGAGTGCGCTATCTGTTGCCTTGATTTTCTTGAGAAATGCATTGAGTGCAACTTGTCCTGTTCTGAGCTGGACAATGATGCTGGTGGCATGGCGGGGGAGCTGACTCAGTGTCTTGTATAGGCACGGGTGTGGGAATTCGGCATCGATCCTTGAAATTTTTTCGAATCTGGGTGATTTTGACCAGATTGATTGCCATCTGGGGAGTATTGTGGTTTTCCGATGAGCCTTTATAGCAGATATGCTGGCAGGCAGCTTATGTCGCAGGAGTCTTGGAAGCATGGCCGGTAATGAGCAGGCTCCTTCAGCTGCCTCCTTTGCTAAAGTGTCAGCCCTCTCGTTGCCTGGTATGCCTTCATGACCAGGGATCCATTCTAGGTGTATATGGAGGGTACACCGTCTTTTCTTCAAGAGGTGAATGGTCTTGTGGATTTCATCCAAGAGGTACTGTGCTGGCTGTGCCCGGTTTTCACAGAGGGCTGTGATCGCAGATTGGTTGTCTAGGGCAATTAGTACTGTTTTTGCCTCATTGTGTTGACCAACAAGCTCCAATGCTAGCAGTATGTGTCAAGCGTCGGTTACTGACGGACTTCGGTACTGCCGAGGGGTGTTGGCGAAGAGGTCGGG
>QLPI01005893.1:0-14975 GCA_003314275.1 Chroogomphus rutilus | reverse complement strand
GGGAGAAATGAGGAGGATGAGTTTGTGGAAATAGATTAGAGGAAATAATGAAAATTGTATAATTTTTTAATCAATTTTTTTTGAAGGAAGAAAAGTAAAAGAAATTAAGGGAAAAAATTTAACAAGTTGGAGGTGCCGAGGTATTCGGTAGCTCGGCTGTGTTATATTGATGGGAGAAGAGGGTGACGGATGGACTGGGAGGGATGTTTGTGGAGGGATTAGAGGTTAATGGTGGAATGAGGGGGTATTTTGGGAGTAAGGGTAGTTGTAAAGTCGTGAGTGGAGTGTCGGGATCATATAGGGAAAGGACTGAAGGAATAGAGGGAGTGAAGGATGGGACAGAAGGTGATGGATGGAGGGGGTTTTCGGGAGAGGGATGTCTTCGAGAGGGGGGTTTGAGCAGTTTGAAAAGGTTTCTAGCTGGTCGCCACCCCCCCCCCTTTTAGGTAGACATCCCACCGTCTACTAAAGGTGTTGGCCTCTAGCCGAGAAGAATGGAGAAGGGTCGTAAATGCATATGACATGCATATACGGAGTGAAAAAACAGGAACGGATGGGGATGGACGGATGAGACCTTGGCCAAACGTGCTGAATGACAATGCTGACCGAGAGGTCCCAGCCAAAAACTTGCCAGTTGTTCTGGTATACAAGCATGCACAAGGCAGTTGCATTGACTAGGGCTATTGGCGAAGCTTCCAGCGACGGAACAGGATCCTGGGTGAGGCTTTTGGAACAGTGGCAAATGCCACCTAGACCGAGGCCATTGGATGCACCTAAAAACGTTAGTAGCTTGATGGATTATAATACTGCCCAATACTCTGTTAATCAACGGATTATAGTGGGTGAGCGAGTTGTGCCCAAATATTGCTGACCGACGGATCTAGTACATGACAGATGGATGGGTGGACTAAAGTCGTCCGGACGGAAAATCTAGTAGATGTATCTGTGCTTGTTAGCAAGAAATACTAGATCGAGAAGGGTCATAATCATAAACAAATTTTAAAATGGTCTGTGAGCTGATGCTGATTGATCAAGCATGCCGGACAGAGTGCCGAAGGTGGGGCATTGCCTTCCAGTTGGCCAGAAAAAACTGAAGTTCTTCTGAACTGGTGGTTTCCGAATCTATACTGGTATTGGGTGGGAAATGCGGTGAAGCTATGAGCAGATCCTAATTCAAAACAGTTAGAAAGGGCTACCGGGGGACCCGGTTCCAAATAACAAGATAGAAAGATCATTAAAAGGGTGTCTTGAGAGACCATATTTGTAAACCATGAATGCACGGAAAGTAGTTTGATTCTGGGTATACTGTCAAGCTTTGGGTACTGACGGACTTTGATACTGCCGAGGGGTGTTGGCAAAAAGGTCAGGCAGACTATGGCCAAGTCCTGCAGGCCAAGAGTAGTGGCATTGGCTTCAATGTGCTCGTGTGTTGTGCCCTACTTGCTGTGTGTGCCACTGTATTTGCAACAGACAGATACTCAGGGGGATGCTGATGATGCTGGCCCGAGTCGAGGACTTAACAGAAGAGAAGAAGGCCAATCACTATGGAGGTGAGTAAGCAAATTGCTAAACAATGGCATGAAAGAGCTGAAACTCACTTTGCTTCAAAAATTTGTGTTCTTGCTCAGCACTATCAATTATTTGAATGGCTTCTCCAAGAAAAGTGTGGTGGTATTCCTATAAGGTCACTTCTTTGTGATGAGCAGCTACAGATTTTGGCACGGCAATGACTTTCTTCCAAAACTGCTTGACAGGTCACTCCAAAAGCATTCCAAGACACACTTAACATAGTAATTCTTCCTAGCCTCTTAATTACTCCAAAAAATCCAATTGGTCTTCATACTTCACATCATTGGTTAATTAAGCTAGGGTGGCACTACAAGGCTCTTAAAAAGGGGTTTATATGGATGGCCATGAATGCAATGATGTGGTTGAGTACAACAAGAACATATTTTTGCCACTGATGGAGAAGTACCAGAAAAGAATGGCCAAGTGGGTCCAGGATAATGAAGGACATTGACAAGAATACCTCCAACATTACAGGATGGCGAGAAAGAAATCATTCCTAACATTCAAGATGAGTCTTGTTTCCATGCAAATGAATACAAGTCATCATCTTGGTATGGTTTACCATAATTATATGAAAATAATTTTTACAGCTCATATAAATCAATATTTTCAGGCTTAAGCTAGGCCAGACAGTTCTGCAAAAAAAAGGAAGAGGCTGACTTATACATGTATCAGAATATATCAATCCTGAAACTGGTCACCTTGTCTACACTGATCAGGAAGGCAAAATTCTTGATGAAGCATGCATAATTATTTACCCTGGATAAAATGGTGATGCATGGTGGGATGCAGAACAGCTATTGACCCAGATTTTGCATGCAATTGCTGTTTTTGAAAAGTAGTTTCCTGGGTGCATTGCATTATTTGTTTATGATCAGTCTTCTGCTCATGGATCTCTTGCCCCAGATGCTCTCAAAGCCTTTGAGATCAATAAATCTGATGGAGGCAAGCAATGCAAACAGAAAGATACCATAATTCCCTAATCTAATCCAAACCATTTATTCCAAGGCCAGGTACAAAAAATGACCACAGTGAATGGGGAACCAAAGAGACTCAAAACAGTTCTTGAAGAAAGGGGTTTCAATGTTCAAGGCAAAAAAGCAAAGTGCAAACCTGTTTGCCCAGCTAACAACACAAACTGCTGCATGGCTTGCATCCTCAGTCACCAAGATGATTTTTTAAATCAAATTTCTCAGCTAGAGGCACTTATTCACAATGAAGGGCATGAATGTATCTTCTTGCCTAAATTTCATTGTGAGATGAACTCTATTGAAATGGCAAGTATTTATTTTATTACTTTCTTGCATTATTTTATGAAACTAAATTATGACAATAGTACTGGGGATGGGCAAAATTCTGTTATCAAGAAATTCCAAAGAAGACATTTGAGGATGCAAAGACAGTGGCAAAAGAATACCTTGATGCATGCTTAGCTGATGTGATATGGTGGTTTATAAATTGTTCTTGGCGATTTATGGCTGCATATTGCAAGGGACTTACTGAGAATACAGCTGCTTGGGCTGTGAGAAAGCAAACCAAGCATCGCATAGTTATGTCAAGTGCATGCACCGAATATCTGGTAATTTGGCAGTGCTGACCAAGAAAATCAGACTACGTCCATGCCCTATGTCCAAGCCACATGCCAGTCACTTGGTACACTGGTTTTGGCTCGACTCATCCACCATCTACATTCCTTACCCATCTTTCATTCACCTTACCTCAATCATCATCCATTAATCCTGTCACATCCACTCCTTATCCTTCGATCTGCCTGACCTCGGGACTTCCTGTCCTTGTATTATCCTTGGCCATGGCTCCAGTGTTTTATAGTTGGCCACTCCCTATTATCCTATCCCAGGTTTACATTCCTTCATTCTAATTTTACTCATTGTGGACAATAACCACATGCTCTGCATACCTTGTTGTCTCACATTCCTTGTTCCACATGTTGCTCCTTAAACCTATATAAGTAGGGCATGCATGTATATATTTCCTCATTGTGGGTATCAACTAGGCTTAGGGCCTTCTACCTTCTTCTCCTCTGTTAAGTCCTCTACTTGTGCCGGCATCATCAGCATCCTCCCAAGTACCCTGTCTGTTGCAAATCAGTGGCACGTACAGAAGAGTAGGGTGCAATACACAAGTACATTGAAGCTCAAGCCACTACTCCCGGCCTGTAGGACTTGGCTGCTCCCATCTGACACTTTGCCAGTCCTAAAGCTCGTCAGTTCCCGAAGCTTCTTGACAAGTTACTGAATAAGCTATGATGTCAATTGAAGCTATACTTAACTAAAATTTACCTCATGACAACGAGATTTAGGGTGAAAAATTGCGCTGAAAAGGCCCAAAAATTTGGCCACATTTAAAACTCATTGGAAAAACTTCAGAACATGTTTTTTAAAGGTATTTTGACATTCTGAATCTGAATCTAACATTAGTTTGGCACAAAAAAATTCCAATCACTCAAAACCAAATTAGTTGAGTTTGCTTGTCCTATACTGTAGACGTATTGTATTTGATATTATCTTGAGTGACGTACGCAGTGTTCTATTGGTACTGGGCGCTGGCATCGCCTCCCCTAGGAACCTGCATGCAAACTTATTTTGCCCATACCCATGTCACTGCGTTGACCCATTCATACATACCACTATCACCTAGCAGTATCATGTCTGGGCTCTTGAACACTGATCCACAATGTACTTCTTCACTGGGGGGGCATAAACCTTGACCTCAAAAATCTCACAATGAGTCAGTGTTCTTGTTGAGCAATAACTCAGACTGGAAAAGATGCGACACTTTCTTTTATGTTACAGCTGCCAAGGGTGACCTGAATATATCGATTGCCAATAGTAAGTGTCTGACTACTTAGAGTATCTTACTTCCATCCTCACATCTATGTAGATCCTCAGGTCGATCTTTTAAGTTGCTCAATCCTGCTAAGTGGGCATCTTACAACACACGCAATGCTGCTGAAGATGTTGAATTTCCTGGGTACATGGAGAACATATGTGTATGGATATTGGATGACCTTAAGAGATGGAGACATGATGATTCAGCTGCAAAGGTGTACTAGCTAAATGGGCAGCTTGGAATGGGAAAGGCAAGTATCACTCACAGTCTCAGCCAGTATTTGGATCAGCAGAAGATCCTTGAAGCGAGCTCTTTTTGTTCTCACTCAATCTCAGCATTAACTGATGCAACATGGATGATTCCTACAATTGCCAACATGCTTGCTCGATCTAACCCCAGGATCCAAACAGTATTACACAATCTTCTGATGAACACACCTGATGTGGCCAATCTCACCTCCATCTCTGACCAGTTCATGTCCCTGGTGATAAAGCCCATTAGGCTTGTCAAGGAAAACCAAAATCAACTTGTCAATATTGTTATTATAGATGCATTGGATGAATGTTTGGAGCCTAGGAGAGTGAAGCTGTTAATAAGGTCAATCCCTGATGGTGTAGTGGATATACCTCTAAAATTCCTTATTACAAGTTGGCCTAAGACCTGGATTACTGCATCCTTCCATCACAGTCCTGCATGTCCTCTTCAGGAATTTTTGCATCCTTGAGGCCCTCAGATGGCCAGAGACACACCTGTGAGAGAGAAGGGTAGGGCATGAGATAAGGGGACCAGGAAATGTTAGCTGAGGTAACAGATAGGGAATAGCATGGGTTAGGCCAACCTGCACCAGTCACTGGGTTGGTTGCCCTTGGGTTTGGGTGCAGGTCAAGCCAAGAGCACCTGCCACCCGACCCAACCCAGCATATCAACTATGTCCGCATATGCATGCACACATATGACATACAACTGGGGACTTGCTCCTGTTGTACATATGCTCATACAACATGCACGCATATACGACATGCATGACATGCCACATGTGCATACAATATGTATGTGTATATGACATGCATGCGCATATAATATATATGTGCTGATACAAATGCCCTGTATGTGCACGTGTACAATGTGTTTGTGTCAGCATATGTGCATATAGTATGTTTGTGTTGGCATGTGCATGTACAGCACATTTGCACATATGTATACAATGCATTCATGTCAGCACATACACGTACAGTATGTTTGTGTTGTCACATGCATGTACAGCATATTTGTTTTGGCACAAATGTGACTTTGACACAAATGTACTGCAGGCATGTAGGTGTGGCATACACCTGACACCCATTGACCAATGGGAAAAAACCCATAGGTTGACAGGTTTGGGTTCCCTATGGGTTGGGTCCAGGTCACCCACATTTGACCCATGGGTGACCTGGAGATACCTTTCCTCAAGGTCCAACAGCTAACTGACCTCCCCATCACACACCAAACCAACAATCTGAAATCTCAAACAAAACACCTGGCACCAGGCCTATGGGCATCTGGAAGCTTATACCTCTGGACCCAACAGAAGGGTAAGGTATGTTAGAGAAGCAGTATGTGGGTACAGGGTATATAGAGTGCAGGACTCACTAGCAAGGGGTTTAGGTTTTCCTCTTAGGAATTCCCCCATTGCTGGTGAAGTCCCCTTCCCTCATGTACATAGATAAATGAATAATCCTTAGGAATCCCCCCATTGCTAGGCACTGCATGATAACCCTCAGGTGCTGCTGGTGTTGCCCTAATATGTGCTGATGATGGATGCTCACAACACCTGTATCCTGAAATTTGGCCTGTGAGGAACAGTTACATTGTATCTGCTGATGGGAACATAGCTGGATTGATAGTATGTTCTGGTTGAGGGATTAGTATCAGTCACACTAAACCATTTTGCAAAACAGTTGCCATAAGCACATTATACTGTTATTGCGATTGCCGATTGCGGGTATTGTAAAAGCAACTCAGGCAGCGTAAGCTCAGCGGAAACTGGGGGGTTAC
This sequence comes from Chroogomphus rutilus, assembly GCA_003314275.1. Lineage (NCBI taxonomy): Eukaryota > Fungi > Basidiomycota > Agaricomycetes > Boletales > Gomphidiaceae > Chroogomphus > Chroogomphus rutilus. Next base: position 8,522 of record QLPI01005893.1, on the reverse strand, counting down.
GGCCGCGTAGGTTGTCCTGTATAAAGACGGAAGAGGTTTATACCGTGTGGAAAGAGAAAAACTATATGTCACATGGTGACGGCGTCAACCGTTCCCGGCGGTAGTTCTCGTGACACCGGTCACTTTCACAGTATGGCTTGGATTTGGTGCTCAAGCGGTATCGCTTTCACAAGAGCGGTCTGATCTTAGCCTCCATTGCCTGCTCATGACGTAACTTCCTTCCTTGTCACCGGTTCATGGTGCTCGCGCCATCACATATGTATGCCTCGCACAAGGAAGTAGAGTGCGCCTATTCGCCACCTCCGGTATGGATAAACAATTATCACCTGGAGTATATAGCGCTGAAAGGTTCCTCATATATGTGCTTTGCACCCATCGCACTGGTTGTTTATCAGTTGCTAATCATGCAGCTCTCTCTGAATGAAGACCGTCCGACACCGAGAGAGGTGTATAATTTTCGCATGTATCTGTTTGCCTTCCTCGTCAGCTTCGGAAGCATGGAATTTGGTTATGATACTGGCTTCATTGGTGTGCCAAAGTCTCCTCCTCAGTATACATCTAACACTCAAGCCGAATTTCAAGGTTCCACTCTTGCCCTGCAATCATTCAAAGATGCCTTTGGCATCAATAACCTCTCCACAGGCGAGGCGAACACTATATCCTCGAACATCGTCAGTGTCTTCCAAGGTGGCTGTTTTTTCGGCGCGTTGCTTGTGCTCCCTATATCCGACCGCTGGGGTCGTCGCTTGTCTCTCAAGCTCTCCAGCCTTATTTTTCTGGTCGGAAGTTTTATACAGACGTGGGCAAATGGGAGAATAAACATGATGTATATCGGCCGCACGCTCAATGGCTTGGGTGTCGGCAGCGCGACCAGCATCATACCCGTGTTCATTGCCGAGTTTTCACCCCCCGCAGTCCGGGGGCGTGTGGTAGGAGTCTATGAGATTATGTTTCAGGTTGGCGCGTTGATTGGGTAGGTGTTGGGTAGTGTGATTTGTCAATAGGTCGTTCTTTCGATGCACTGACGGGAAAGGGCAGATTTTGGATCAATTACGGGACTGCTTTACACTTTCCAAATAGCTCCTCCGCGCAATGGCGGATTCCGATCGCCGTGCAGATTATCCCTGGGGCGCTATTGTTCATATCGATGTTTTTTGTGAGCCGCATATACATAAGTCATTATTCGTCCTACCGGCGGCTGATTCGCGTGTGCAGTTATGGGAGAGTCCTCGATGGCTTGCCCAGCGTGGGCAGTTTTCCAAATGTCTGTCCACACTCTCCAAGATTCGACAACTCCCAGAGGATCACACATATGTATTATCAGAGCTGGAAGACATGCGATCGCAGCTAGAACGTGAAGAAAAATTGACAAACGGCGCATCATACTCTCAGCTCCTCAAAGAACTCTCCACGCGTGGTCACCGCAACCGCGTTGGATTCGGTGTCGGCATGATGGTTTTCCAAAATCTCTCCGGCATCAATGCGATAAATTACTACTCCCCCACAATATTCCGGACTCTCGGCGTGGCTGCTCAGAATTCTGCACTATTCGCTACGGGTGTCTATGCAGTTGTAAAACTCCTCGTCAGTGTTATTTTCCTCGTGTTTCTTGTTGACCGGGTTGGTCGACGGCGTGCGCTGCTCGTGGGCTCGTTAGGATCAGCGGTGCCTATGTGGTATATTGGAGCATATATATCCCGGACTAATCCCTCTTCAACGAGTTCGGGTAGGTCCGCGGGTGGTTGGGCAGCTATCTCCGCTATCTATGTCTTTGTGGTATTTTATTGCGCAAGCTGGAATGGAATCGCTTGGATTATTCCCAGCGAGATATTCAGCTTGAGGACTCGAACTTTGGGTGTGACGATAAGTTAGTCTTCTTGTCTTCATGCCTGCACTCGTTAATCAGCCTCCATTAATCAGCGACCATGACACAATGGTACATCCCTCCACTGAACTGCCCTTTTACAAGCATTCTGACATATTATTCCCTCACTTATTCAAGGCTAATGCAATTCGTAATCACCAAATCCACACCATTCATGATCACGAGCATGGGTTACGGAACGTATTTCTTCTTCGGCGCATCGATGACGGTGTCTTTCATTTGGGTGTGGTTTCTTCTACCAGAGACAAAGGGATTACGGTTGGAAGATATGGATGTGGTGTTTGGGGTGCCGGCATGCAACCATAATGCTGTTCCTGAGAAAAGCTCTGATCAATGGGAGAAGGGCGGCGATGGAAAAAAATTAGGATCGTGTTGAGGCTTGTATGGATAGTTCGGGTGTGTAATGCGGTTCGGAAAGTAGTTATGCTAGTATAACTTCAGACTCACCTTTCCCTCCATCCGAGATTTGTTCTGCTACTTCAGTACTCAGGGAGGCAGGTGCGATAATTCTATGGATTGTGAGCAACTTAGGATAGTTTAGACAGATGTTGACTGCCATAAATATATGTACCTATACACTTGCGTCTTATGCGCATTTTGAACGTGTCGGATGAATAACTGAAGTACTCTCCTCTTTTAACCCCAAAAGTGGTGACGAAGACCCAGCCACAGAAACATATTCTTACCATTTCACAATATTGATTGCACAGGTACTTCATCCCCAATATATCTGGTTGAGATGGCGATATGCTTATGCATCTCTTTAGACAAATTGGGTCAGCCAAACTACAATTATCTCCCATCAATATCTTGACAGATTACGGACAGTGATGTACCTTTTCAACATATGTTTAAGAAGGTTTAACACAGGGTCTGTATGGACAATACTTCATCTCGTGGGATTTCAATACTACCCCATACTCAAACTCAATTGTGGAGGCGTCACAGCGAGGCACACTGCCAGGTCATCCAGTACGGTATACCAGACAACGGCATATGGGGCTGCGGTGGCTGGTTGGAAGGTATCAGATGATATCTTTCTAAACTCAAGACAGTCTGGTTAGGATCAGATATAGTATTTGCTGAAAAAGACTAATATAGAAAACAGTTCGCCATAGAATCATAAACATCTGGACACTACCATTAGATATGATTTTAAGAAAACATTCTATAGTTAGTAACACAGAGGCAATAATAAGTGTTGATACATGTAGACCTCTCTCTACTACCATGACTGATAGGTGTCAAGGTACCCAAAGTAGGATGCCAACGCGAACGTTGAGGTCCATCTGTGCAGATTATCTGGCAGACAGGTGAACGTTGAGGGCTTTGCGAACAGTTCATGCAATGGTTGGTGGGGCACGTTGTAAGGATGATCGTGAACGTAGGACCCCGTCAATGTAGATTACCTGAGGGACCGGTAAATGACTTGGCGAACGATGTGATCTCATGCGGTGTACCCAAAATGATTGGGTGTGTCGCAAGGATGAACGCGAATGCACACGTTGGATTGAATGTCTGGGACATATTTTATATACATGACATATACACACCTCCCCACGCCATCCCACACCCAAATCGTCCTACTGCTCTTGTCCACACGCCTAAATCTGGACAGCCCATGCCCCTATACTCACTCCCCACCTGGTATTTTATTTGATATTTAATGCGCCTTTGTAGAGGCCGTGACGACTCAGACGCATGAGCCAGGTGATTGGGTGTATTTTGGGACTTCTGTACGTATGAGATGTGAAGCGCGACATTTTTGTAGGTAGATGCAACCCGTGCAAGGGAGCAGGAGGCGTTGCTGTGGAAATTAAGGAGTTTTAGTTCCATGAGAAATATTTTACATCTTGCAAGACTGCCTTTGACTCATAGCGGTCATATCTAGCTAGAAATGCGGAAGCACTCACTTCAATCATTCTCACTCCCAAGCATTTATAGTATTGCCTACTGCCAAAGTCAAACTGCAAAACTGAAGATGTCAACTCTCTTCTCGGAAAAGTCTATATGATGTTGGCTGCATTAAGTTAGCAAAGAGATGGAGGCAAGAGACCGAACGCCAGGTGAAGCGTTCGTCAGTGTACTCCAGCGGAAACTGTGGAGGACGCTAGGTAGTAGATGGGAGGTGCAGCGGTGTCGCGGGTGGGAGACTCATACTCAAGGGTTGTGCTTGTGTTCGCCTCGTCCGAGAGAAGAACGTTTATCTATTTAGACGTACTGACTCTTGGTTTCCGTTCTCCGGGCGGATCTGTTTGTTTGGTTTCGTATTCACTCGTTAGACGGTCATCGCACACTGTGGGAGTCTCAACTGGGGGGGCCTCAAGACTGGCGATGGGGTGACTTGAGAGAGGGCATTTGTGAGTGGTGGGAAGCGTTTTCAGTCGAGCCGTCATTATTTCTCGGTTTGTTCTTCTGTAAATAATCAAATGTAGTCCGAGTATTAATGTCTTATTAATGACCCTATTGGTGCTTAATCCTCCCTGTAGCTCAATGTGCATCAAAGATGGCTCTGCGTATCTGATTGATCCACCCATGGTTTCAAGTGGCCGGCAGCATGGTCTCCCATGCTCCTAATCATTTCTTTTCGTAACGTTATCATAGCACTGGGGCAACAAAGTCTCAGATGCATCACTCACACAAGTGTCCACTCACACAGCATCTTCTCGGTGCACCTGCACCTGATCATTCACCAACTTTGATATAATTCCAGTTGTCTGGTTTGTGAACGATTCAAGCCCAGATTGGATATACTGTGTATAAGCCTTCATGACAAATTGAAGTGATTGTCCTTGTTCTTGGATATTATGTGGTTGTACGTGAGATTATCAGCAAGACCTAACCAGTGACTCAGAAGGCTGGCGAATGGTTTAAATGCCCCAGAAAAGTCGTGGGTATTTGCTTGATGCTGCAGGTAATTCAAGAATATTCCCCTGGTGTATAATATGCCATAATATGCCTATGTCGTCGGAGAGCATGGTTTTAAGGTAGAATCGTTCGTTAAAGTGAATGAGTGTTTTCCTCTTCTCCAGGATAGTGAGACTCAATAAAATAAGACCCATATCAAGGACTCGAGATCGTCAATTGCCGTGTGAGAAATTGATTTCCCGAGACATGAAAGGAAGCGTGCCCTAGGGGACAGGTCAGTCACAAACTAGGCCACGATCCGCTATTGCCAACTGAGGAATAGGTAGTCAATTCGTGCTCATTATCCATCCATCGAATGTATGACATTCCCAATGCTTACATCGCGGTTTAAACACCCTGTATTGAACAGGTTAAAGTGCCCTGTCAATCAAGCTTGCCTCCAAATCAAGATACGATGGTGTGATTTGTGCACGTACCCAACATGACGTGCACTATACTCTCCGCGAGTGATCGAGGGCCTTTGGCATCACGCAACGGTCTGCCTTTTTCGAAAACTGTTCCGTAATGTATTCGTTTCTCAGGCTTTGCTGGCTCTGACCTAAACACCCTCCAGCGTGTCGCATCGTTGGGTATGTAACTGGTCATGCCATCCTCAACAGTATATGACTCCAGAACTTTTGGTACTCCGAATTCGAACGTTTTCCCTTTTTTGCCATGTGACGGTAAGGGCCAGGAGTCTTTAAGCACGAATGTGTCCGGTAGAGAAGAGTCATTTGTCGTCTTCAACGTAATCTTGTCAAGGTACACAGCATCCGGTGTCCCATTCTGGTCATTAGATTGAGCATTTTTTGCAATCTGGTGACAATTTCTTCACCATACGACTCAGGCTCTATCCCTTAGTACGATGAAATACTGTAGTTGATAGTCCCTTTGGTCGGATGTGTTCTATCGGAATTGTGAATCGCACGTTGAGAGAGTTACGCATGCATAGAAGCTTTCACGTTGATTGACCTATCGTTGTTTGGGGAGAAAGTTGTCAAAGACATCTCTATCTTTTCGGATTTCCCCGGCTGCACCGGCTTAAAACGCCAGTGCTGGAGACTGCATAATGAATAAGGATGAGAAGGTGAAGATGGGCGGAATCAGTGGTCGTCATGGTTACTTGAAAGAAATTCATCATTAGCTAAAGCACGACCTCTTCGATCACCAACATAGACACACCTTTCTGGAGGAGATACACACGTGTCGCTGGTCCGCGAACGCACCTCAGATCATAAAGTGTCTTCGAAATCGAATAGATTTTACGTTCTTGGCTACCATCGGGGGTCTCATCCTACGGGTTGTATCTATTCCAGCACGGCGTGGATCAGTCAAAGAGCCGATACCAACGATACAACGGACAAATGTTTTGAACCCGTGCTGTTGCGAGAGATCAAATTCCGGAGTGACGACCAGCCCCATGCGACCATAAAAACCAATTCGGACACCCATTGTCTTGTAGTTGAAATGGACAAAAGTGGCAAAAAGCTTGTGCGGTTGGTACACAAAGGAACAAAGGGCATATATGGATACCTGGGTGATCAAACCATACCACTCACTCTTGACCTCTACACAGATTTCAGCATCATTCCAGGAGAGTTTATCCTCATTGCCTACCATCTGAAGGTGACATCTTACAATGTCTCGCTTAAAGGGTGAATCTTTGTCAACTCCTTCAAGCATTTCCCAGTTGTAAGGAAAGGAACAAAGTTCTTTGTAGATAGTTTGAGCTTTGTTGCACTTTGCATTTTTGCAGTAGTCACCAGAGATTGATAAGATTTCATTGAGAAGCTATGCCAATGGTTTGTGATAAGCTCATTCTCCATCACTGTGGCTGGACCATGGCATGTCCTTATTATCCATGTCATAGTACTCAAGGATATTGTGGGAGATGGTTTGCTTCATGTTCAACTGGGAGAGGACAAAGGAATGATGGTCTGAATCAAGCTTGAAGTGGATATCTAACAAAGATTCACAGCAGCGAGACTTTACAGGTCACATGATGCATCAAACAATAGTGATTGGCACGGGTATTGGAAACCCGCGCGGCTGGTGGGTAGGGGTAGCCGGGGTACGGGTCAGGGTCAGGATTGGCCAACCCGGCCCAACCTGTACCCGCAAGGCGGGTTGGTGGGTTTCCAGCCCTTTTGGGACAACGGAAGCAAAAAATCAAAAGTAGCGACAACCATACCACCCAAGCAGAAGCAAATTTTATATACAAATACTGAAAGAAATTTTTCTTCATTAACAAAAATCCTTTCTCTTCATTTCAAATGGTACTCTGTCCTGTCCTGCCCTTGGACCACTGCAAAAAAACAACCCATCCTGGCTACTCTTATTCCCTTACTCTTGGGTAACTGTAGCTCTCATAGCACTAAAATGTTCATTGACCCCACTGTGGGTTTAGAACCTCTGGTAAGCCTTTAAAAACAGGCTTTATATCTGCAGGTTGGTGGGCAATGTATTACAGATGAATATCAAGGAGGGATCAGTGAGGAGATACTTCACAAATTATAGAACATCTTAACTAGTGTGATAACAAGATATACTGTCTTTTTTTTTTGACAATTAATCACAAAAGAATTTGGTCCATGGGAGCCACCATGGAGGATGAGGTGTACAGAGTTACCCCAAGTCTTTGCAATGAATGGCAAGACCCTAGATGACAATGGGTTGGGATACACCAAAAGACAATTTGGAAGGAATCTCACCTGCTCAGTAAATCCCATAAATGCATACATGCTTGTGGGGACTCACATAGGATCCACGGCCATGCCAACACCGCCATCTGTCCTATTCTTGAGGCTGATGGTGATGGAGGTACCACTGGATGAGAGCAGGTGAACGAGTGAGCAGATAGAAGATGATAGATAGGGGTGGAAATGATCAAGGACACCTACCTAACAAGGACGAGGTCCTGAAAGGATCGATGAAATGCAAAGGCAGATATTCAGAAATAGCCACAAATTCACAGTGGGATGTGCTACTAGAATCTACAAGGACCCAGAAATGGAGGGTGCAGAGAGTGTAGAATACTGCCAGATGGCAGTCAAAGGCTATCAAATAGCCCAAAAGCTCCTCAGCAGACAAGTCACAAAGGGTGATTTTCAGCCTGTGTTTGACTGTGCTTATCTAATATTGTGCAAAATGTCTGGCATAGACTGGCCAGTCTCATCAGTAATAGCCCTGCATTTTTGAATTTTATTTGTGCTCAGGAAGTGGACCCTCACTGTGGTAAACTTGGCCAAAGGGACTGGCTCTTGACTATTGTTCAGTGTTGTCCTCATTACCTTGTTTTATTGAAGGATCTCATCAATTGTATGTAGGGAATAGCATGGGTTTGGCCAACCCGCACAGGTCACCGGGTCGGGTGCCCTTGGGTGCGGGTGCGGGTCAAGCCCAGAGCACCCGTGACCCGGCCCAACCCGGCGCGTAAACCATGTACACGTGCATGCGCACGCATACGACACCCAACCGGCCACTCGCTCCAGTCGTACGTGTGCGTGTACGACACGCACGTGCATACAACACACATGCGCCGCACATGCATATGATATGCACGCGCCGCATGCGCATATGACACACGTGCCACACCGTATGACACACACGCGCCGACACCAACGAGCTGTACGTGCATGCATACAACACGTTTGTGTCGGCATGTGTGCATACTGTCAAGCCCCGGATACCAAGCTCTGGTTCACTCGGTAATACCGACCGAACAACCCTT
>QLPI01005885.1:0-12422 GCA_003314275.1 Chroogomphus rutilus | reverse complement strand
GATTTGTGCGATATAGGTTTTCAAATCCGCCTGATCATCGACAAGAAAAGAGTACGTCTCCACTGGAATTGGAAATCATGAACCTTGCGCAATGGTTGGACACCATCAGCGCTGCCGACAAGGTAGAGGCAGAATGGGTTGAAAAATTATCGGGTTACCTTGAGAAGGATATCTTGATCACGAAAGAGGAAGCCACTCAACTTCTTGAGTCGTATTAGACAACCATACTCAATATGGCCCAAAGTAGTGCGGGAGATACTCGAGTAACACACCCTTGGAGTATCTCCCTACCTCAGTTACTTCAACAGTATACATGCATGTGAATTTCATTCTAAAGAAACTTGATGTACATCTTTCCAATGCAGGCAGAATAGAATTTATCAACCCAGAATAAACAGCACTCACTTGTCAATGGAAACATTTAAATACAACAGTAAGAAAATTATATTTTACCGTACAGGGAACCACCAGAATTGAGAATTCTCTGCCGTTAATCCGTTCAGTGTGCTATCATCCATTATCTTGTTGAGTGTAGCTGGCAAGTATTCATGCACTAAATTCAGAAGGCCTATTAAGTATTCCTTCGGAATTGCACGATCCAGATTATTTGAACAACAAGCACTATTGGGTATCCGTAAAGCTATGCGCGAGTCGGATCCGAAAGCTCTCGGGGCAGAAACTACCAAGCTCCCGGACGAAGAGCCCGTAGATGATCGCCAATATTTTCTCTTCTACCAGGATGAAGGTGGTTATAGAGCCACAAACGAATTCAACTCTCCACAAGACACCATCTACTACCTCGGGATCATCGACATATGTACCCCGTACTCATTGACCAAGAAACTGGAGCATTTTTGGAAAGGGCTCCGTGCAGATCGAGTTTGTCGATTTCTTTCTTGATTATATGTTATTCTTAACTTATTCGCTGTAGCATAAGATCAGTCCAGTGGAACCCGTCGAGTATGCACAACGCTTTTTCAATTTTCTTACTGCCGTTATGCGAGGAGGAGCGGGAGGGGAGCGTTTTAAGGTGGAGTAGGGTGCTTTCCAGGTGGAGTAGGGTGCTTTCCAGGTGCTCATGTTTTGTCACTTCCTTCACCTTTCATAGGACTCTACGCAATTGTCTTATTTTTACTATTTCATTGACTTATCGACTTTCCGCTCACCGCGGTTGCCACGCTCCTTATCGTCTCTATATCTTGGACAGCTTGCCGAAGATTGTCTCTCGTTGTCTCTCATTGTCTCTCATTGCTATTTCGCATTCTCTCAATTGCTTTATTACTTGCTGTCATCAGGTAGATGCTTTTGGCATATCAATCAAAAATAGCAGATAGATGATTCTTTGACTGTAGTCAAATCAAGAGGTTTTGTAGCTCCAATCATTGGATAATTTTCTCAGGTAGCATCTGGCTGTGCCCAGATGATTGAAAAAAAAAAAAAAAAAAAAAAAAACATAGCTATAATCTCAGCAACAAGAAATTCCTTTGTCTGTGTTGTAATTGTCATTAAAATAATTCTGACTATTTTAATTGAACAAGCTCTTTGAGATGAACATATGATGGTTTTCAGGTTGGCATCAGTTAAAATGCACAGAGATTGACTCAGGTTTTGGAACCCAAGAAGCTGCGATAAAAATTTTGTCAGGGGAGGACCTGTTTCATGACAAGATTCATGACAAGATATAAGAGCCTTCAGTGTAGAGTCAAAAATTGTAGAGTCAAAAATTGTAAAATCCAATTTTGACAGATGAAAACAATAAAATTGAATTTCCCTGATTTTCAGACTGATAGACAAAGGAAAAATGTGAACACAATTTGTTTTTACAATAGAGAAACCAAATAATACACAAAAGCAGGAGAAGTAATTGAGATATGGATACAGGAGGAATGATGCATATATGACATCAGATAGTCAAAATATTTTACACAGGGATTGGGGGAAGAAAAAGACAACAGAATATGATAAAGTACATACAAATGAACTATGCACCTCAAAAGCAAACATGTTTGATGAGGACAGTGGCTGGCCAGGCCTGTGCTGGTCCTACAATGCTAATTGGGCACCTTGCAACTTCCAAATTGGGATAAAACTTGAATAATGGTGTGAGTACTCTTCAGACTTGATGGAAATTGTAAATACAAGTAAATAATGATTTGTCAAATAGGAAGTGTAATTTTCAGATGATTTCATCAACAGATAATGGATAGGCAGCTGTTTTGACAAATAGGTGCTTATAAGTTTGCATGTGGTCAACTTTAATCTTTGCATAGTAGTTCAATGCTTATTGCAAATATTCCAGTCTTTTCACAGTAAGTAATAGATTACTATCGCATATAGTAGCCACCACTAAATGCCATATTAGTATTTATAAATTCCTACATGCTCAATTCTCTACATGGGCATTTGACCACATGTAGCCCCATGTGATTCCCAAAATACATCCACTTGGGCACCTGGTCTCAGGCATAGACTGGGATGGGAGGGCAATAGATGTTGAATAAGTGCTAAGAAAAATGTGGAAGGAAAATAGAGTCAATTGTTCTTGAGTTTGTCATCAGAACAGTTAGTTGATATAATTGATGGTCAATGAGATTTGCATGAAAAATTGATTTGTGTGATTGTATACAACTAGAAGAAGGAATTTGTCAATTGGGGAGTTGTTGTTGAAGGACTCTGGAGATGGTAGACCTGCCAATACCAATTTTAGAGGAATATAATGTGTAGGGTGACCATTGGAAGCAAGGGAGCATTCTTTTATCTTACCATTTGACTCAACCCCACTCACCATTTCCTGAAAAGGAAGTACATCAAGATCCTGCTCAAGATCCCATTCAGATCCTGCAGCAGCTTGGTCACAAAGTTTGCTCAGCCCCTTATGCTTTTGTTCCTTTGGTCTTTCAATCAGAGCCCTTCTTCCCATTTGTAACTCTCCTTGTTCTCAGTTGCTAAAGTTCTACTGAAATTTGAAATATATACTAGTATATAATATACATGTAAAGTAGAAGTTTGGTAGTCTGAATATTGACTTAGAATTTGACCAAGGCACTCCTTGCTCAGTTTTCAAACCTCTTTTAGAGGTTTCCCAAACCTTCAAACCTTGCTCCACTCTGAACCTCTGTCCAAAGTTAGGGATACAATGAGATATAGAAGGCACAGCACATAAGCTAAAGGAGATCCTGAGAATGCTGGCTATTCTTCTTAAGTACATGACACCGAGCCTCAGTTTACTTGGTCATACCAGCCAAACATCTTACCATCTAATCCCACCTGCAAGTGACAAAGTCATTCTTTACTAGTGCATAGTCTGTGCTCAGTACATTCAGTTTGTCCTCAGTTCATTCCATCCCATTCCATCCCCTTCTGTCCTCACTTATTCTTTTATGTATTTTGTTTCTATTTGTTTTATTATAATTCTATGCTCAGTCCTTCAATTGAATTCTCCATATCTTGTATCCATGTCTTATACTTTTGCATACTTTTCTTGCATTACCCTGTAATATGTCAAGGTCATTTATCCCATTTTCTTTGTCTATATGAGTAGCACATTTGATTTATGTATTTCTTCATTCTGAATATCAACAGCAATAGTCTATATACTTCTTAGCCTCTCTGTCTTAGTTCACACTTGGGCCAATACTCTTGGCAGCCTCCCAAGTAATCCTCCCAAAATTTAGTAGCCTTATGGAAGAAGGGCATAACACATGAGTATGTTGAAGCCACCCACATCCATTCACCTCATTGGACTGGGCTGAAACCACACTAGCATCATGTTCAAAGTGCTATTACACTGGTACTCAGTTCATGCAGTCTTAGCACCCTTGATACTTAACAATTCTTAAATATATTGGATTCAGGAACCATGTAAGGTACAATTATAACTATCTATCAAGTTTCCCATATCTGTCAAGCACAGGAAGTGCTGAGGTACATAGGCCAAGTACTAATTCAAAAGTACCGACTTCACAATGCTGGTAGGGTATCAGCCAAGTCCAGTAGACTAATCAGATGTGGCTGGCTTCGACGTACTCGTGTGTTGTGCCCTATTTTCCATGTGTGCCACTGATTTCAGGGAGAGGAGTAACTTAAGAAAGTGCTGAGGGTGTTGGCCTGAGTAAGGACTTCAGACAGGAGGATATGGGAGTTGCAAAGACATATGCAAAGCTGATATTCAGAATGAAGAATTCTCTACATCTATACACTACTTATATAGGTTAATGTCAAGTGCACATACCAAGTAATGGGTAACTTGGCAGTGCCAACCAAACAATCAGTCTAATTCCATGTGCAAGTGACCAAGCCACATATAAGTCACTTGGTACGTCAGTCTTGGCTCAGCACATTCATTATCCACACTCCCCATTCCCATCCCTCTTCCACTCTTCCCCCATTCATTATCCATTAATCTCCACCCCATTTATTCTTTATTTCTTAGCCTGTTTCATCTTGGGACATTTCTTTATGGTTTTATCCTCAGCCATGAATGACTCTATTGTTTTATATTTGGTCACTTTCTATTATCCTATTCTTGGCCACACTTTTATTATCTTATTTTCATTGTTCTATTCTCATTTACATTTCTTTATTCTATTCTTGATCATTGTGGACAATACTTCCACATGCCCTGCATACCTTATTGTTCTACATTCCTTATGCCACCCTATTCCACATCTCGCTTCTTAACCTATATAAGTAGTGAATGTATGTAGATAGTTCTTCACTCTGAATATCGACTAGGTTTACCCCTTCTTGTTTTCCCTCCTCCTGTCTGAAGTCCTTTACTTGGGCTGACATTCTCAGCACTCTCCCAGGTTTCCCTTCTGTTCCAAATTAGTAGCATGCACAGAAAGTAGGGTGCAACACATGAGTACATTAAAGCCAAGCCACTCCGATTGGTCTACAGGACTTGGTCGATTCCTGCCAGCATCATGAAGTCGGCACTATTGCAATAGCACTCAGCCCACATTGGCATTCCTGGTGCCTGACAGTTAAGAACTAGAGGTGGAAGATGTGGAACAGGGTAGCATAAGGTATACAAAAGGGGATAAGGTATGGAAAGCATGTGGAGCCTAACCAAAAATAGAACAGTGGATATAACCCAAAATAAAACAATAGAGTATGACTGAAAATAGGACAATGGAGTATGACCGAGCATAAAACAATAAGAATGTGACTGAAAATAAGACAATAGAATGTGACCGAACATAAAACAATAGTGTCATGACTGAGAATAAAACAATAGAAATATCCTGAGGTAAAATGGAATGGGGAATAAAAGAATAAGCAGGTTGGGAATAATGGATGATGAACAGAAGAAAATGTGAATGATGAATGTACCGAGCCGAGACTGACATACTAAGTGACTTGTAAATGACTTGGTCAACTGTGTGTGGAATTGTCAGGGGATGACCCGTCCATTTCCCTGAGCCAAGCACCAACCACTCAACCACTAGGCCGATGTGGCCAACCAAGATTTCGGCCCAAAGAGAGATATACCTGTGAGAGAGAGGGATAAGGAGAATAGGCCAAGGCAACAGACAAGCTGGTAGCCAGGGGAGATTGAGGTCCCTAAGGTCTGATGACTGACCGACCCTCCTATTATATGCCGAGCCAATGAACCAATATTCCTAACCAGACTCCCGGGATCAGACCTACAGGCATTTGGGAGATCATACTGCTGGACCCAAGAGAAGGATAGAGTATAGTGGAGAAGCAAGGCATAGGCATAGGGTATATAGAGCATGAGACTCACTAGCAAGGGGTTTAGGTTTTCCTCTTAGGAATCCCCCCATTGCTAGTCCCTGTGTGATAGTCCTCAGGTGCCACTGGGGTTGCCCTTACAGGAATTAGATGTTTAGTGTTTGGTCAGTACAACCAAGTGAACCGATGCTTGGTAACGTGTACTTAACAATATCATGGGAACCAGGCACCATCAGATTATGATATTTCTGATGTCTAGTAAAATAATTTTCCCAATGAGTCCCCAAAGTGAATTGGCTGTATCTCTATAGAAAGATGATCAAATTATATAATTCTTGATTTTATATGTAGCCCTTAACAAAAACCTCTCTTATATACACCAACATATTGGCTCTATTTAGCCTTGTTGTAATGGTATGTGACTATGAAGTAGAAAGTGCAAAACATTAGGACAATTTTTTGAGTCACTGTAAGTCTAGGAATTTGTTGTTGTTAAGAACACAAGGGGCGAGGTTCTTAAGTTATATCTCAGTGAGGTTGAAATTTTGCAGAGGTTCAGAATTGGGCTTGGCTTCAGTTTATGTGCTGTGCCTTCCAGATCTCATTGTATCCCTAACTTTGGACAGAGGTTCAGAGTGGAGTAAGGTTTGGGAAACCTCTGACAGAGGTTTGGAAACTGAGTGAGGAGTGCCTTGGTCAAATTCTAAGTCAATATTCAGACTACCAAACTTCTACTTTACATGTGTATTATATACTAGTACATATTTCAAATTTCAGTAGAACTTTAGCAACAAGAACAAGGGGAGTTAAAAATGGGGAGAAGGTCTCTGGTTGAAAGAACAAGGGAACAAAAGCACAAGGGGCTGAGCAAACTTTGTGACCAAGCTGCTGTGGGATCTGAATGGGATCTTGAGCAGGATCTTGATGTACTTCCATTTCAGGAAATAGTGAGCAGGGTTGAGTGGAATGTTGAGATAAAGGAACAGAAATTAAAAGGTGTTTATTGATAAAGGTCAGGCAAAGTCTTAACTGGTGAATGGTGGGCATGATGTCTGGTCAGAGCACATGGTTTCCAATTTGTCAAGTACACATACCAGGTATTGGGGAACTTGGCAGTGCTGACTGAACGATCAGTCTATTTCCAGTGCAAGTGACCAAGCCACATACAAGTCACTTGGTACATCAGTCTCAGCTCAGCACATTCAACATCCACATTCCCCACTCCTACCCATCATCCATTTTTCCCTTATTCATTTTCCATTAAATCCCCACTCCTTTTATCCTTTATTTCTCTCCCTATTTCACCTTGGGACATTTCCTTATTGTTTTATCCTCGGCCATGACCCTATTGTTTTATATTCAGTCACTTTCTATTATCTTATTCTTGGCCACATTTCTATTATCTTGTTTTCATTGTTCTATTTTTTGTTTACATTCCCTTATTCCATTTTTGATCATTATGGACAATACCTCCACATGCTCAACATACCTTATTGTTCTCCATTCCTGATACCACCCTGACCCACATCTTGCTTCTTGACCTATATAAGTAGCGCATGTATGTAGATGGTTCTTCATTCTGGATATCAACTTGGTGTAAGCCTCCTTGTCTTCTCTCCTCCTTTCTGAAGTCCTTACTTAGGCCAACACTCTTGGCACCCTCCTGGGTATCTCTTCTGTCTGAAATCAGTGGCATACACAGAAAGTAGGGTGCAATGCATGAGTATGTTGAAGCCAAGCCACTCCAATCGGTCTCCAGGACTTGGCTGATTCCTACCAATATCGTAAAGCTGGCACTATTGCAATAGTCCTTGGCCCACACATGGTTGGCAGTACCAATGCCTGACACAATTAGAGGGCTGAGGATTGGTGATAGAGGTTTAAAGTTTAAGGATAGACAGATGAACAGGCTTTACTGAGAATGGAGATGTGACCATGTGCAATGGGTGGGCTTTCCTGAAAAGGGAACCTCATCCTTGTGCTTCAAGCAGAAATGTCTTCAGTAAGGTCATGATAATATCCCCTCCTTATGGCCAAGTCTCATGAGGCTATGGTAGTGTAGTTTCAGGGTTGGTGGAATCTGAGTTTATTCTTTATGAAGTTGTATAAAAAGGGGTCATGACAGGCTGATGGTCTTCATCATCAATGGCCAACTTGTCTAACTATAAAGCCTATCAAATCACCCCCACTACTAGTAACTTTGGTGGGGTATTGTCAAGTACACGTACCGAGCCGATTATTCGGCATTGCCAACCGAGCAACAATCCTATATCCACGACCAAGTGTCCACGCCACATGCATAACACTTGGTACGCCTGTCTCAGCTCGGCACGTTCACCATCCACACTCTCCATCTTCACCCTTTGGTCCGTCTTCCCTCAGGACTTCCTGTCCTTGTATTATCCTCAGACACAACTCCATTGTTTTATACTTGGCCACTCTCTATTGCCCTATCCTTGGCTATGTCTTTATTATCCTATCCCTTATTGTTTTATCCCCGTTTACATTCCTTCATTCTAATTTTATCCGTTGTGGACAATAACCACATGCTCTGCATACCTTGTTATCCCACATTCCTTATTCCACATGTCGCTTCTTAACCTATATAAGTAGGACATGCATGTACATATTTCCTCATTCTGGGTATCAACTAGGCTTAGGCCCTTCTACCTTCTTCTCCTCTGTAAAGTCCTCGACTCGGGCCAGTATCATCAGCATCCTCCTGAGTATCTGTCTGTTGCAAATCCAGTGGCACGCATGGCAGGTAGGGCGCAACATGCGAGTACGTTGAAGCCAACGCCACTACTCTTGGCCCGCAGGACTTGGCCATAGTCCGCTCGACCTTTTCGCCAACACCCCTCGGCAGTACCAAAGTCCGTCAGTAACCGAAGCTTGACAGGTATATGTTGATGGTTTTACCAATACTAGCATAATTGTCATTACAGTCAATCCCAAGGTTGCATTGGCTATCAATCAGATGCAGAAGCTTCATGAAATAGGTATTCTGTGTGTTGAGGGTTCACTGCTCAAACTTTCTAGGATAAGTCCAAGCTTCTGCCTTCCTTTCAATTTTTGGCTGACAATGATGTCTAACACACCAGAATCCAGTTTGTTTACCACATGAATGATGGGATATTGAATCTGGTTTTTTACTAGAAAACATTACTGGAAGGGAACTGGGAAGTAGACCGATCTCTGGCAAGGTGGTAAGGAGTTATGTTCGTGCTGTAGGAAACGCAAGAATATGTATCTTTGTAAGATGGTGGGGGGAATTACCGATCTCAGAGATTGCATGTCCTCCCAGATCTTGGCAGGATACCAAGATCCTGATCCTTTGGGCTATGGGACTTCCACAGTTATCATCCATCCACTAGGCCATATGGCCCCGCCCTTCCACTTGGTCACATGGTCACGGCCCATCTTGGCCTCTTCTTTGGCCACTAGAGAATGGCATGGGTCACCCATAGGTCAAATGTGGGTGACCCGCACCCAACCCATGGGAAACCCAAACCCATCAACCCATGGGTTTTTTACCACAGGTCGACGGGTGTCAGGTGCACACCACACCCACATGTGTGTTGAAGAAATTCGAGTATATTCATCCTTCATATCTTTGTCACTAATAGAACTATCCGGATTTAGACTCCACCACAGAGTATTTTTTGTTGTTTAGTGCGGAGATGTGGCTCAACTTCTAACCAGAAGCTGAGCCATGAGTAACATCTTCTGTATGTGTAGATAGCATCTGCTGACTTCGTATTATGTAGTCATTCTTTTAAGTAGTTACAAAGAATAATATTAAAACTTCTAACCAGGAGCTGAGCCTCATTCTTTTAGCTCTGGTTATGCCTATTATTTCAACAGGTTATGGGCCCCGGTCAGCCTTGAAAATATGATGTCTAACACTACAATGGCTTCCAACATAGAATCTGCATCACTTTCAGTACCAAAGCTCTGTGACGATGGAAGCAACTGGGCTGACTATGAGCCTCATGTACAAGAGCTCTGGGGTACAAAAAGGCTCTGGATTCACATTGAAGGGAAAGCTACCCCACCAAGACCATATCTGCAAGTCAATAATACCCCTGTACTATCAGATGGGAAAACCCCTGCTACCAAGGAGCAAACAGAGGTGTGTGAGACATGGATCATTGAATATGACAGCGAGAATCACTTGCTCAGCATATCATCTTGTCAACAACCTCCTTACAAGTAGGATCATTGATCAAGAACCTCACCACTTTGAAGGAGATGTGGGAGATCATTAAAACAGACACCACAACCAAGAGTACACTGTACCTTATTGATGCAGAAGATCAAGTTGCTTCTATATGAGTGAGCGACATGGACGATCCCCAGGCTCACCTGAATGAGCTTAAAAATCACTTTGAACTCATGGTGAAGAGATGCAAGAACCTTACCCAAATGGGATCCACCTTATCGGATACATGGTTTTCAACTCTCATCATGTCATCCTTACCCCCCTCCTACCGTCTGGCCATCCAAATGATTTCAGCAGCTGAGAAAATTGGAGCAATTCAGAGTACAGCTACAAAACCCAAAATGTCACCTGTTGACTTAATTAATTTCTTCACTGAAGAGGCACACCACCATGTCATCAATGATGAGCATGCAAAATCAGGAGAATCTGCATTGTTAGCTCATGGGAAGAAAAATAAGAAGTCAGACAGAACAAAGGGCAAGAAAAAGCCAAAGACAAACCCCAATAAACATTGTGATAATTGTTCTAGGGATGGCCACACTAAAGCCGATTGCTGGTCAAAAGGTGGTGGAAAAGAGAGACAAGGCCCTAGGCAGAAGAAGTCTAAGAAGAGTCAAAAACCCTCAGAGTCTGCCATTGTAGCCAATGAAAAACTAAAAGACGAAGATCTTTTTGCATTCACCTGCACCTCGGACCTGTCAGCTGTAGCGGCAAGCCTTGGTGTATCAAGCAATTGGCTGGGTGCATGTGTTGATAGTGGAGTGACTAGCCATTACTGCCCAGATTGTACCAAGTTTATTAACTACAAGCCGATTGCTAATCGGAACATCATGGCTGTGGATGGGTGTAGTCTCAAGGCAGTCAGCATAGGTGATGTCTGCATTGAACTCCCAAATGGTGCAAGCAAGATGCATGCAGTCCTAAAAGATGCAATTCATGCGCCAGACATGGCTTTTATGCTAATCTCAATTAGCAGACTAGACCATGCCCAATGTTCAGTATCATTCAGTAAAGGAATGTGTACCATCAAAAACCCTACTGGGAAAACAATGGCAACAATTCCCTGCACCGATGGACTCTACCATTTCAGCCTCACAGATCCTCTGCAGCACATTGATTATGCAAATGTTGCACCAGTTAAAATGGATATTAATACTGCTTACTGTAAACTGGGTCACATATCGCATACAGCAATAGCCCATGCAGTCTCTATAGGAAGCATCACCGGGATCAAGAGTGATAATACCTCGAAAGCTGATTTTTGAAAAGCCTGTGCAAAGGCCAAATCAAACCATCATCCATTCCCCAAGCAGTTACAAACTCATGCGGCCAAATATGGTGAATGTGTCCACTGGGACCTCTGGGGACCTGCCTCTGTACAAAGTATTAACGGCAATACCTATGCAGCTGCTCAAATAGATGACGCAACCCAAGAAACGAAGCTATACTTCCTGAAAAAGAAAAGCCATATATTTGAATGCTATAAGTGTGACGAGGCTTACATCGAGACTCAAATGGGAAACTGTATCAAAATTGTATGCTGCAATAGAGGGGGTGAATTTCTTTCAAAAGAAATGAAAAACCATCAGGATGAAAAAGGAACTGTTAGAGAACTCACTATCTATGATTCCCCACCTCAGAACAGAATGGCTGAACATGGCATGCGTACTCGTACTAAGTGTTAAATCTGCATGTCAGGCACTTAGCTAGATACTTTCAGAAGGGTTTCCAGAGGCTTCTGAATGGTTTCCAAGAGGGGGTTCAGTATTCCAGAGGTGGGGGGACTAGAGGTCATGGTTCACTGAAGGAAGCGGACAAGGCGGAAAGACGGGAAGCGCTGGGGGCTTAGGACTGTTCGTGGTATTAGGTCATACGACTAGTCGTTCGAGTTGTTCGAGGTCGCAGGGACTTGGCTTCAACTTATGTGTTGCGCCCTCCTCAATCATCTGTCCCTAATTTCAGAAAGTCAGAAAGTTTACTGGAACTGAATCGGAAACTACGATGTAGAATTAAGTCGATATTCATACTGGTGAATAGTCCAGTTGACTGGTGGTTTATATACATGTAACTAATCCTTGTACTAACTTTTGCCAAGTAAAGACAAGGGGAGGAAAGAGTACAAGGGGCTAATCCTTGTACTAACTTTTGCCAAGTAAAGACAAGGGGAGGAAAGAGTACAAGGGGCTAATAGAGAATGAAGAATAAGGGAGTGAGGTATGCAATGATCTTGCATGTCATTTATCAAAAGAGCAGAACCTAGGTCTCAGAATTGTAGAGGTTCGGGATTGCGGAACTTCAGGTTGATATGATGGATGTATGGAAAGCAATTGTTTCAGGCTTTAAATGGTCGGAAGGTCCCGGAAACAGTATAGGTGGTTGTGGGGATTAATATGGGTTTATTGGGGGCATGGGCCATAACACTGAGCAAGCGTGTGCTTTACTGTTAGGGAATGGGGAGCTCTCCCTTATTTTCTACAAGACTTCTGAACCGGATCAGCCTACA
>QLPI01005883.1:0-18799 GCA_003314275.1 Chroogomphus rutilus | reverse complement strand
TCTGTGCGAAGTATATTGATTTTTTGGCCTGTTTCTTGTTCAACCAATGCCTTCCAATCTTTTAAATGACGTGGAGCTTCATCTTTTCGTTTGAGTATGTAAACCCATGTCTTCTGAGAGTAATCATCTATAAAATTTAATGTATACAGTGCACCATCAGGAGTCCGTACATCTTCAGGGCCAGCAATGTCTGAAAAGATTTTTTCAAGTAGCCTCATCGCTCTCCCACCCTCCCGCATTTTTGGAACTGGTGTCTTCCCCTGTTTAGCGACAACGCAATGTTCACAAATTTGCAGGAGGTAATGGAGGCTGGTCGGCATACCTTTTACTAATCCTTTTTCAGCCATATGGATGATTGAAGAATAGTTTATATGGCCCTGTTGTCTGTGCCAAGTATCAAGTCCAGGGGTAGCTCGGGCAATGTTGATGTGTTCAACAGAAACATGGTCTGTAAGGGCATACAACCCTTTGCTGTGACGCAGTCCTTTCGCTATGATTTTGGATCCACGTTGTACGACACATTCTGTCGCAGTAAAAGATGCCTGAAGACCATCATCGCCTAGTCGTCCAACGGAGATAAGGCGTAGCATGACATCAGGAATGAATAGAGCGTTTCATAATGTAAGTTTCCTCCCTTTTCCGCACTTGATATTGATGTCTCCCATAGCCATAGCAGATACTGAGCTGCCATTTATCCCTCGTATTTCACGTGCTGGAATTTGTTGGAGGTTTGAAAAATCTGTGCGATGTGGGGAGCAGTGACTAGTGGCACCTGAGTCAAAAAAATAGGGTGTGGTAAATGTAGGGGCGGCAATGTCGGTGGGTGAATTGACTTGTTTGTTCCAGTCAACAGAGGAAACAGCTGTATCACGAAGTACAGCACAGGATTCAGAGCCACTGTCATCGGAAACAGCAGTGATAGTTGCGTGAGCTTGTTCTGTTTTCTGTTTCCCTTTTCCTTTTTGACCAGATTTTTTCTCTTTTACCGCCTTCCACCAATCAGGAGCCTTGTCTGCGCTCCCTCCCCCATCTTCCCAGCATTTTTCAGCCGTGTGACCAGACCGATGACAGTTCGTGCATTTGGTAGATGCTCCTGGCTTGGCTGACTTCCTGTATTTTGCAGCAAGGAGTTTCTCACTTTCTTTGATAGAGTCACGGTGTCTGGCTTCTTGGGCCTCAATCTCAAGTCGTCGAGTAATTTTGTCAGAGGTGAGTTTCATGGATGATGAGGTCATGTTTCCTATCATCATCTTGCGCAACCAGTCGAATTCTCCATCGGCCATTGCATGTAGGTATAGTGTAATTGACATTTCTTCTTTTGTAGGGGGTGTTTTGTCATATATGACTTCAATCAGGTCTTTTAGATCTGCAATGGTAGTGTTCACGGTATCTGCTGTAGTGAATCGAGTGCACATTGCTGTCTGGAGTGCATTGAATTTGGATATGACACCACTCTGGTATGTCTTTCCTTTTAGACTTTCCCAGGCTTCTTTTGCGGTGGTAAGATTTTCGATCTCTTGTGATAGGGAATTGTCCACCACTTGACACAGGGCACCGACGATGCGGTCATTGATGCGAGTCCATTCGTTAATTTTGGATGTGTCCGTTGGGATCACACTGTCAGGGCCTTCAATATATATCCAGAGGCCATAACCACAAAGGACGGATTTGCATTTTCTAGACCATAGGGTCCACCCATCAGCAGTAAGGAGTCCAACATTCTTTGTGGTTAGCTTGATTTCAGTCATGGTAAAAGTGGTTTGTTCTACGCTGTAGGTGATTTAACGAAAAAATAATTTTTTTTTCTTTAAAGCATGGACGGGAAGCCCATAACCTGTAGGAATCTAAGTAGACTCTCAGTCGGTGAATTGCAACGACTGATAATAATATAATACCTAAGTAGACTCTACATGGAGAATATGTGAGTAACTATCTAATGGTAGTGGATGAGTGTCTTACCTCAGTCGGTGAATTGCAACGACTGAGGAGACATGTATCTACCCTTCATCTTATATATGTAGAGTGTAACTATTGTGGAGTGGAAACAGAACAATAGAGAAATATAACAATAAATAATAAAACAATAGGGAGATAGAATAATGGATAGTAGAACAATAGAGTGATGTAACGATGGATACCATACATTCCAACAAGTTTTCGTCGGCACGGACCCTTATATAACTTCGACACAGTAGTACTTCCTTATAATCAGTCCTTCGTAGTCTGGATCTGACTCACAACACAGTATAACCATTATTCTCATAGAAATATTTGGCCAAAGTGTGACATTTGTTCGATTTGCAACGCTAAAGTAGACCACGGGAACAGCAAAGCACCGTTCAGCAACGTTTTACGTCCTCAAAACTCTGCATCAAACCATCTTGGATACTCCCCCTAGTATCCCTGTTTAACAAACGGCAGTTTGACACTGTGTCATATAACCAGTGAGATCAAAAGGTAGCTGGATATTCTCTCAGCCAACAAAGAACCTAATAGGGACGATTCAATTTTCTATATAAATACTGTTTTTTGTGTAGGCATTAATTAGCAAGAAATAATTGGTATATGAAGTAGCACAGACGGAAGAAGAAATAGAATTTATCAATGAGGCTCCAGCTCTTTCACTCCATTTGAACATAAGTCTCAGGCATCCTGCCTCTGTCCCACATCTCACCTTTTCGTAGCCAGTCTCCATGTGGCCATCGATAGATCTCCTTTCATCGCAGGCTCTATACATCATGTGACCACTCTCGAAATAGGAAGAGTTTCGTCGAGGATGGACGGGGTTCAGACCTGATCTGTACCAATATCCTATTTAACACAAAGAGCTAGCCCTATCCGTTAGCAGCCAGGCTACTAGTTGCATAGTAGCTGGCCTTTGCGCATAGAAGCTTATTCCTGGGTAAGGAACGCGCCGACACTGTCACATGTGGGGGTTGAATGGGCGGTGTTTGTGAGATGTGGGAGGGAACTAGGGCAGACAAGAAATGAAGTATTCCAGTCGGAAGAAAGGGTCGGATATTAACGGAAGCTTATGTTGGTGGTAATTTACCTATTAAAATTCATTTATATCTGAGGAGGAGGAACCTAATTAAATATTGTAAAAGCGGTGATGATGACCACAGTTACAAACGAAGAGATAAATTGAGTATAGTTTTTCCTCGTTAGGTGCGTGGGAGCACTATGATCTCTTTCTTCCCTCTTCTCTGGAAGCGTTAGAGTCTGGTTTTCAAGTGGTTTTGAGATAGTAAATGACGCAGTTTAGTGAATCAGTGGCGCTTTCCTGGATTAGAGGAGAATTTCACAACAGTTTGGACTGCTTTTGTTTTCGCAATATCTGGATGTGTCATCACAGCAGTAGCTACTTTTAATGTGCCAAGTTCTGTTTACAGGACCGGGCCCGGCGATTGCCATTAGGCCATTAGGCAAAACCAAACGCCACCAACACTGCCCTCAGTTCCCACGTGTCTCAGCGCTGAAATACACCGCCCCAGCACTCTCTTGCCCACTCGTGTATCTACACCAGCCTTCAACTACTCCAACTTTCTCAATCGTACTTCAACACCATGCATGTTCCAAGTTCCATCCTTCCATTGGGAGGGCAGTGCAACACGAGTATACCTCAACCTCAGGAAAGTGAGGTGTCTGATGCCGAGGGACTGATACACGCAAGACGGGTAAAGCATGGGATATGTGAACTCTTAGAGGAGCTCCACATCTCTAATCTCAACTCTGGTGGCGGACACAACTTGGACATAATGTGTAGAAATGAGGAGCTGGAAGGGATTGCCTCATTTGCTCACGCCAATCCTCTTCCCAACCAACCACTCACTTCTACCAGCGTACAACCATCAACCCTTATGAGTGCTCCGCCAAATGTACTCTCCATCCAGGGAATGCAACTGAGAAGGTCCAAAGCTAATGAATCAAATGCTGGGTACGTGCATCCCGTTCATTCCTTCCTTTCATAGATAATAGTAATTCTTATTACTGTTCCTATAACACAGCTCTGGTCCCATCAAATTTTTGAAACGCATGTTACGGCTGGAGCAGAACAATGGCTGGAGCAGCAAACCTCAAACTCAGAGAACAGATGGCAAAAGCTGTGAAATACATCCAGGTATGCCTCATCTCATATCCCTAATTTCATGTGGTTTCACACTTTACCATCATTTCAGGAGCACAATCCATGTCTTCACTGTTGATAAACTTCAAAATGCAACAGAGCCCAATCTGTGAACCTACTTGTTAAACCATGTGGCAAATTTCAAGTGCTGAACCAGATTGCCTTTTTTGTTCCAGATGCCAAGGGAAATGTGAATATACAAATTGGTCAGTGAGATTATAACACATTCTTTCACCCCAATGACAGAACATGTATTTTGAAGGTTTGAATAGTCAGCCTATACCCATCTCCTCAGGTTCTTTGGATGATCCCGAGGCATGTATCATTGATGTTTTTGGAAATGTGATTTGTTGATGCCCAATTCCAGATACGAAACTCTACGAGCGAAGATATCAACCTCCTTGAGACGATAAATCACTATGACGTCGATCTTTATCCTCGCTCGAACTCATCTATCACTGCAATCACAGTTAAGCTGCACAAGGCGAAACGACCTGATGGTCGAATAGTTCTTGTAAAAACATACCATGGCTCGTCTTCTCAATGGAAGACAACTCTTGTAAGCCCCCTGTTCATTCGAGCTACTGGTCGTTTTTAATTGTCTGGTAGTTTGAGCAAGACATCTCTTTACGCAGAAATATCTTGTGAGTTGAGTTGAACATTAGTATACCAAAGGCTAATCTTTTTATTCTCAGGGATCCTTCGATACTGCAGCTCATCGGAGTGAGCAGAATTGCATCCAGAATCCCGTTCGAGGTATATCACATGCCAGGCGAAAATCTGGAGAGTTTAGAGAGTTGGGTCAGATGGACACTGTCATCAACACCCGTAGAGTTTATTTATGGACTCTATGATATGGTTTGTGGTGCCTTACATACGGTTGTATTGATATTGATGCTCCTCTTGGACCAGCGGACATCAGTTCAGGTATGACATGCTCACTCACTCGTATAATTGTTTATAGTAACATTCATTGACTAGGTGTTAGCGGAGTCTCAACTGTCAGGGGCATTCGTGCTGCCTATTCTGGCCATGGTAATGAATTTATTTCTGAATATAACCCCGCTGATAATCTCTAGTATGACGGCCTTTGCGTAACTGTTCAAAGAAGACATGATCGATACCAGTGGAAACTGATATATGCTGGTGAACTATCAGGCGAAGATATCAACCCAACAGTAAGTTGTCATACATTACCAATAGCTCATCACAGATATGTTGATGGATCACGATAGTCTGTTGATATTATTTTATATTACATGGAACTTACATTTCCAAGGTCAGTGTTAGCAGTTATCCTATATATATACTTTATAAGTGATTATCTGTCTATAGGCACCAATGGGACGCATACAATGTTGACCCTGTCATCTGGGTGGGAACGCTCGTGCTTTTCTCGTGCTTCGCTCGTCATCGTGGACATACTGTAATGAAGACCTCGTAGACATTCTTCGATGTCGATATGAAGAAATCACACTTCCTATGGTAGGAGCTGCATGCTTTGAGCAAGGCTGGCTAGCGGAGGGTAATGGTTACATTCGATACATTACCAGTGATACGGTCGGTTTGGGTGACATTTGCTATGTTGACAAAAATGGTAAAGTTGTTGTTGTTGACAACCTGCATGGCTACATGCAAGGAGAATCTAAACCTCTGTCCTGGAATTACGACACGCGTACGCGGTTCTACAGCGATGATGACGTACTCGAGCACACTCCTGCAGAAGTTATATTTAGCCAAGTAGGTCAGGCTTACCAGCGACGAAGGCAAGTCCAATTCCACATTCCTTTCTGTCTGGTTAATAAGTCATTGTAGACTTATACCTCTGGCTATCCCCGCGCGTACGGTCGTCATAGTTGTTTTGGAATACAATAATTCAGATGAGACACATGCATGACGCTGGTTGCACCACTCCATCATCCCGCGTCACGACCTTTCGATTCCACCCAACGAGTTAAAACTAGGTCAGTATTTCTGAGCCCTGATTACACCTATTCACCAGCAGCGTGAGATAGTTACCAGGATTGAGTGCCAAATGTATACTACTCTGACACTCGTGGACCTTCCCAATGTGCCAGTAGATGAGTGGCAGTGTAATTCCTTCCACTCGGACTCCAAAGCACACGCCGGGATGACAACTCCGGCCGTATACGTTTTTTCAAAAAACGATGCTCCAAATCTCCGGGAATCAGGGGTACCAGAGGTTACGACGAGTCTTCGTGCCTCGTTCAATCCCAATCCGCAGTGGCTGGATGACCCCACGTGGTATGCCGATTACACTCCAACCGAACTGCATGATGGCCTCGCCCTTTGTTCACGAGCGCTGTATTCATTTCTCATGTTTGAACGTTCCGTCGCTATGCTCACATTCCAAAAGGGATTCCCCGCTACGATACCTGCAACTTCCCATCGGTGCCGCTGGTCCCTTGATCCCCGAGGTCGACGATCAGTGACGTGCATTGGTGACTGGCCGTGCGGTCACATCTCCGTACGCTCCACCTTCGTGCCCCAATCCCTATCTGTTGGCACGTGAATCATTCCATGGAACAACCTCGCACTTTTTCATCTTTCGAACGATGGGCTTCTTCTACCCTTGTACACAAGGGTGACCTCTCTGGCATTGTGCGGCACATCTACAAGGGGAAAGGTAGACAATTAGCTTTGGACTGAGATGTGTCAGTTTGCGGGGAACCGGGAGTATGTGGTGCAACCTGAAATGCTTTGGGTGACAAGAAGAGAGATGTTAGAGTTTGAGTTAGTTAACTTATACACATAGACACGGAACAACTCTATAATAGTGATGAGATTGCGTATTTCAATGAGATCATGTGATATTGGAGGGACTTTGGTTGGTGATTAGAGAATACAGTGATGCTGGAGCTTAAGTTAAATGTAAGATCAATGGGCGATTTTCAGATGGGAAACATAGCACTTGAGGCAGAAATAAGAACATTTATGAAAGGTCAAGCGTGTCACATCCATTTCTTTAGCCTTTAAACCATAAACTACTGCTAGCACAACAAACAATACTAATCAGTAGTCTACACACTCAAAACAACCTGTCTCTGCCCTGCCCCGAACTTTAATTGTACCCACAAAAACTATATTTTCTCTGCATACCCCGCTTTCCCCTCCCTCTTTCCTTCCTCCCCTTTGGTATTTCACACAGTAAGGGAAATGTCTGTCAATTAATTTACCTTTTCTGTGGATCATCCTGCATAATGTGGATAATAGACTTTCCCCGGTAAACTTGAAAAGACAAAGGAAGAAAAAGAAGAAGAAGAATGCTTTTTCAACCAATGAACTTAAAGGAAAACTTCACAGATGTTTTTATCCGTCATTTGACCCTCAGAAAACCATTGAATATGGTATATTAATTTCTGTGGTTCATCCAGAAATTTTTTTGACATCGCTGAATGCGCATTACCAATTCCTCCGGTCGCCCACTCCCCCTTGCTCATGCCCTCCGGCGATGCACGCATACTGCTCCATACGCATGCCATGCCCTGATGTATGACAGATCGACAAGCTGTATTTTCGCCAGCCCTTTAGTCCTCTCTTTGTCTTTGTGTACACACAACAGTCAGTCTTTGTGGTTACAAACATTTAGAGGAGCTTTCATGAGAAGTGGATTTGAACCAGATCCGCAGCAGTGACAACTGTGCGATCCGATGACAGCCCATTGACCAACATCGTTCTATGTGGTGTTGTTTGGTCACTTTTCTTCACGCGACACGACTGTCTCATGTGTCGCTTAACAGCATCGTCCCGTGAGAAAAGGAGATTGCAGCCTGTGTGCCCACAAACAAAGCGCACGTTTTTATGGTGCGTTAATGAGTGACGGCAACACTCTTCAATTCGTGCTGCAAGATGATGACATTGCTGACCACCATCAGATCTTTGGGTGCAGCGGAACTTTGTTTTGTTGCCTGTGGGAATAGGTGTGGGTGCCGAAATTTCATACAGTGGCACATTGTCTCGTAACCGCGAGATATCGGCAGTGAATCGTTTCACTGCTTCAGGGTGAAACGCTAACGATTGTCGACGCTTTTCAGGAGGTGGGTGAGCTGCTTGGGTCTTTGGCTTGTATTCTCTGGGTCGGGCGGAAGGAGATGCTGGTCGAGTGGTGACTCGACGAGCACATGAAGGTCCTGTGCGTGCGTGATGTGGGGGAGGCTCTGAAAGGAGATCCAAATCTGACTCGACGTCAGAGTCGTACGGTATGGTCTGGTGAACGCGGCGACAGGAACGACGGGGCCTGTTGGGGCTTTTTTTGGGTTGTTTTGCTGTTACTTCAACAGCAGATTTTGAAGGGCCTTGTTCCAACTCTTCGACAAGACTGACGCTTGTCTCCCAAGAATCTTCTGTGAGAAATTCGGAAGTATAATGAGTTTAAAGTTGTGTTGAAATCATCCATTGAGATGACCTTACCTTCTTTGGGCGTGCCATGCAGAGTAGGAGGAGGGGATAGTGACGAGGAAGATGAAGCAATATCTCCACCACTCTGGGAAGGGGCGTCGATAGTCGCTTCGACAAGACTAAGTCCCGGCCAGGAAGAATCCTCTTCTGGCAAATCGGGAAATAGGAATGGAGAAGCCCATGTGTTGGACACTTCATGTTGTGGGCTGTAAGAGTCATCCCCAGAAAATAAGGGCATTTTTGCAATGGCTGGGTTGAGGCAAAATATATAGTTTTTGAACCCCGCCTGTAGATCAAGACAAACTAGGATGAATAAGCTGAGACTGATATGAGTGCACAGAACTCACGGGACACTTTTTCGAGTGAGCAGAATCGTCAGACATGTCTATCGATATTGTTCTTCAAGGTAGGGGGAAAAGTTGGCGAGGGGGTGTACAGACACGAGTCATATATATGTAAAAGAGAACAATAGGTTCTGAAAATCGTCAAAGCGCACATTGTGGACACTGAGAAAAAAAACGAAGAACATGTGAAAAGCGGGAGCCGAGCTTAATATGGTTTTGATCCTGACAGCGCTTTTGGATCGCAGTTGCGCGCTTTGTCCACGCTTTGACTTTCCGGGTTTCAAATTTAGTCACCGCCTGATTTCTTGGCGGCGCTATTTTTGGAACAAATGTGGACTATGTTAGAAAGCCAAAAAGTTGGTGTTCATTATTATTTTCGTTTTTCTCATGATTATTTCTCTTTTCCTTTTATTTCGCCATTTATTATTATTGTTATCGCTGCGATGCTATGTTTATTGCATCGCCGATTTGACCGTTGTCCTTTCTGTCACATGCCTGTGACTGACGCGTGACATTCACTCACGTATCATCAATCGCGCGCGTCATGTAAAATCATTTTCCCTCAAGTTGGCGTATTTTTCCCTGTATAAGTAGCTTAGTTTTTAACTGTAATAATAACAATGTCTGTGTCAGATTTGGTCTGACTGCTCATGAGTTCTTCATGAGTGTTCATTTTCCACAATCTTTCACCCTTACATAAAAATCCTATCATAACAGACTAGTCTCAGCACAAAGTTGGTTCCAGGAAGTCCTATAAGTGCACCAAGGCAGCATGATTTTGTGGTGTCACAGCACTTTGAATTGCTTCGAAGTTATGCATCAGCAAATATTTAATTGATCTATTTCACTTGACATAGCCACTTAACTTGAGCTCACTTTCACTTTATGAGAAGTACAGAGCCTTTGTTCATATGCAAATTTGGTCTATGTGGGCTTTGAGATCAAGAGGTACTAGACCATAACCTATTGTTCTCTCCCCTTATCACTGATAGACGCCAGTGCTTCTTATCCACACTGGTAATGTATTGACATCGCCACACCTGATTGCCCAACATACCTTCATTCTTCGTTACTCTATGCGAGATTCATGATGTTTTGAAAATTTTCTCTCTATGTTCCCTCTTATTGTTCACTCCCCTCCTTCCATACCACATATGGCTCTCACCCTCTCACACTTCCACCCTCCAACATCCAATCACAACGCCCATTCCACCCTCACAGGTGATTGTTTCGGCGCCTTCCTCACCGGATCTTCTGGTCGAAATCACGAGCTCTGTTAACCCGAACCAAGTGACAACTGCCAAGATTTCCAACACAATGGACCCTAGCACGTCAGTGTCAATCTGAATCTTGCAATGTAAACTTTTTCATGCTTTGGATTCGCACATGTGTCCTCATATTATAAAAAGTCATTGCACTCGACATTGTACATCCACCTTCTGCGTTGTTAGGTATTAGACACGACCTTCGCCGCCCCACGCTTCCGTCCCACATAACCTTCGACGGTCAACGGGTCCCAAGGATTGTTGCTATTAATTTTCATTACGTTTAGAACGACCGTTAATTTGTCGATTCGTGAAGTCTTATCTAACCCCACGAAGGCTACATCCCCTCGGCGTTTCCTGGAATAGATACTTGACCCCCGTTTTGGATAATGAACACAACGTTTTCTGTCGTGTAGATGATAACTCCTTTTTAATAATTAAAAGCTGGGGGTAATGGTAGCGTGGGTGTACGTGTTTTCGTTAGTGTGTTTTCTATATTTTTTATTGTATTTTGCCTAGTTTATTGAGCCTGTATATGCAATGATATGCCCGGCGTCTATCGATGTCTTTAGGCGCCGGTCCGGGAAGGTGGCGCACAGTTGACCGGGTAAAAGTAAACACTGCGGGATGCTCTAAATGCAAAGCGTATGAGAAGAAAATTTGTAGACACGGTGTACTACACCTAAGGAGATTATCCCGGTGTGTCCGGACGTTCGACAAGACGGTTGAAATATATGAGAACTTGAAGCTTCGATCGCACACACAGGCGTCGAGCTTTTCGATCGGTCAAGAGACAAGTGAGGCTAGAACTGATTCTATAACGTTCCATCTAGCTACTTTTTATATGTGAGTAAACCGTATTATTATAAAACAATTCCTTCCTAACGCAGCGGCGGCGTTCTAGTTCCGGATGCAGGGTCGCCGCCCTGCTTTGTGATCTCCCTTCCACGTCATCGACTGCGCTCTCGCACTGAATTGTCCTGTGTCATGAAATCTTCAACGTCGACGTGAGTCCTCTCCCTAGATCCTGCTTCAGTTGGAACTTCCTCTAACCCCTTGTCATGCCTCTCTCGATGATATCGTGTATGCGTCTTGTCACGGTCGTATGTCGGTCCTCATCGCGTAAGTCCTTTTCTATCTCTGCTGTCAACTTCCCTTCCACTAATCCTGCTTTACCCCTTCACCTCTCGCCTTCTAATCCCATCCCTGTACCTCTTTTGCTCCTCCGGTTGCGTACGTGTTTGTCGTGTCATTCCTCCGTTTCGAGTCATGTTATTTCGTAAGTCATGTCGTTGATATGTTAATTGATTTTACTAACTGTCCATGTGCCCTGGAATTGTCCCCTCTTCATTCCTTGGCCGTTCCATCCGTCTGTTCCTGCTACCGGCCTCTCTCCATCCCGCTCTACCGCTATCCCGCTCTCCCCTTTCCTGCTCCTTCCGCCCCTCGTTCCAACACTTTTGACAATAGGTAAATATCTCTATCTGATTGTAGGCTCATCAATGCATTGAAGCTGACGGAAAAGGTTGTAAATGAGAGAGGAGGTACTCGGGGGCCGTTAAATTCATGGATTTGAATTTCTCAGCGAGAAAAACGCGTTCATGTCAGGTCTCTGTTGAGCAATGTCATATGTCCCTTGATTCGGCTCAAAATAATGTGAGTGGAGATTATTAGTTGAAATGTATGTTGGGTTGAAGCCTCGGTTGATAGAGGAAAGGATGGGACTGAAAAGTTATTTTTTTGTTATCCTATCTACTTAGGTTTTATACATGAATTGGCCATGCTATGATAATAGAACACTTTCCTAATATGGCAATGACATTATCAATCCAGATGCAGGGTCGGCGCCCTATCTTTTGATTGCCCTTCCACGTCATCGGCCGCGCAATCCATTGAATTGTGCTATGCTCCAAAATCTTCGTCCTCGACGGTGAGTGCCTACACCTAGATCCTATCCTGATCGGAAGCCTTTCTAATTTCTCGTCATCTTTTCCTTGAATACTGGGTATATGCGTTCCGATGTGGCCGTATGTTGTCCTCCATTGCGTAAGTCCGTTCTTCTCTCATCACAACACACCCCTTCAAACATATTTGTCCAATGCATGAGTGCATTGGAAAATGTGTTTGCCGATAAGAGGACCAATCTGGTGATTTTCTGCATGAATAGAAGGTGGTGTGGGGGATGTGTGGCAATAGTGCATATATACACCCCTCGAAGGTGTGCAGGGCTTGTTGGACCTGTAAGTGATATTTCTCCTTCCATGGAGACCTTGCTGACGTGTCTCCTTGAATCTCTGTTGTTGTGCACTGCGCCTGTCTGCAAAGAATAAGACTTTCGTTTCTATCTGTGTCCGGCGGTTTGAAAACCTCTCGGAGCCGTCGCGTTCCATGTCTGAGGGTTGGAATAGAGTGTCGTATTGAATGGGGAAGTGATAGAGCTGTTTGCGATTCGTGAGTCGAGTTGGAATGTGCTGTGAATGAGTTTTTGGCGAGTATATGCGGTGGTGTCGGTCGTCTGCTTTGTGCATTCTTGTGCAGACTTGACGTCCCATGTGTTTGAGTTATCTGCATTTTGTTTTCACATTTTTGTAGGTAGTTTGATAGGGAAAATATCCTGTAAAACAACATTGCCGTTGCACCCCCATGTGCACGTGACTGCATCATGTGATGCACGTCCCTGTCATGAGCCGGATGTTCCGTGTCATCCGCCGTCATCTTGTTCGATGGCGGTGGCAATTCTGGGCTGAAGCTGTGGCTCTGCTGGCTGTACAACGGAATTAAGATGTCGATTTCACTGGTCTCCATGTGGGTATGCGCCGTGTCTGGCTGCCTCAACATCACGACGGTCCCCGCGGTCTCTGTGGACGGTGCGGCAGTCTGCCATGATGGCTCCACCTTGACGATGTCAATTGCACGCGGTGGCCATTCTTCCTTCATTATCATATGTGCGGCAGTCAGCGGTGTCCTCTTGTCGCGGCTCATTGGCGGCAATACGGCGGTTCTCATCTTGATTGCAGTAAGTGCTGCCGCTCGTTTGGAAACTGGAGCTCTGACTGAATCTTTCTTTCGCTCATCCTCTGCAATATGCGGCGTGTCACGATCCTCTCGCACCGTTTCTGTGCTCGTCCACCTCAACGTCTCTCTAGGCTCTGTGGCCTGTGCTGGTTCGATTGGTAGTGGGTAAGCGGTTTTCCTCCTCTCTCTTAGATTCTTGCTGACTCTCCCCTCTGCCTCCTCTATAACTGTAAGGGCAACTCACGCTGGTACTGATTCCTGGGCAACTGCTGGGAGCTAGAACCAGCGGGACACCACCCAGCCCTGGTCTTCTCCCTAGGCCTGACTCAGGGACTCAAACCCTAGCCTACCCACAGTGCCAGTCAGACACTGGTAAGGGGATCCAAAAGGTAAATATATATGAAGAAGGTAAACTAAATACAATATAATGCATACCTGGTAAGGGGATCCAAAAGAGAATGAGGTGAGGATCCCTTACCTAAGCAGCCAACTATATAGCTAGTGACTGTGACATGAGTAAGTCATGTCACAGTCAGTGAGACAGATGAGAATTAAACTAAAGAATTACTAGGGGAAGGAGGATAGAAAATAGAAATTATACTGGAAGCAGGAGGCTGTCCCCTGACATCACCCCCTCCCTAGATTGCGGCGCCTCGACGCAAAGGTACCATTAAATTGAACAGGGGACTGAGACCCTTTACCGAATGGCATCCGAGTAGGTTACCGAAGGGCAGCGAGGGGTCTCCGAAGGAGTACATGCAGGCTACTAAGCACGCATACACAGGAGGTTGGCCGAGAAGTAGTTGAACCAAAGTCTCAGGGCATGCCAGTGACATTGTTGTCCTTGTCATACAACCCGATTGACCGAGGGCTGAGGGTCATGAGCGCGATGTATAATGACGGTGACAGTGATCGCGTGGTCAGATGGAAGGGCTCGGTGGACGCTAACGCATACATGACAACAGCAGGGAGCACTTGCGGGGACTCCGTCTAGGGGTTGCTAGACGAGAGACGAGAGTAGGCACATGGGTCAAAGCCGTCGGCGGCGGTTGGGAATGACCGGTGACTCCAAAAGTGACCTAGAAAATGATGACCGCAGAGCAAGAGAAGTGGGAACAGTGAGTGGATGCGGAAAGGGCATCGAGGGACAGGAAGGGACGATGGAGGGAAGGAAGGAGAGCGACAGTGAGTTAGTGGGAGAATGGTTAGAAGTCGTTTTCTGGGCTGTTCGTACCCCACGGTCAAACGAACACGCATCTCATGTTTCTCGCCGAAGAATGGACTCATCCCCATGAGACATTTCCCTTTCTCCCTCTCGTTGGCTTCCTGAGGACCTGGTGAGACGGGCACATCGACCTCCATACGGAGCCACTCATTTTCTATGGGAACACCATTTTCGCCGGTGTCTTCGTCTGCACCTCAGACTTTGAAAAGTTTGCTTTTGCCCTCGGGGACTGTACTGCGTTCATTCACGATTGGGTTACTCTGTGGCAGGAGAGGGATGAGGCCAAGTTCGAACAGGGCACCAACTGGATGTGTCGACCTAAGCGGCTGTTGTGGAGGTTGCTGTGCGAAAGGCGGGAGTGGAAACCGTGATGTGTATTTACGAGGAGAAGTGTGGAATTCCTCCACTGCGCGCCCACCGCGCCCCCCACGTCCCCTCAGCATCCTGACCACCACTTCGTTTGCCTCCACACAATGTCGTCTCGCGAGCAGAGGCGATGCCCTTCCAAGGTTGGAGGGGCACGTGACCCCATCGGTCGTGCCTCTCAGCGCGAGTGCGGTGACGACGTTGAAGGGCTTGTTGCCGTTTGGACCCGTGTCTTCCCAGAAGGCCAAGACGCAGTCTCAGCCTAGTATAACCCACCCCAAATTTAATGCATCCGCGACCATTCCCCTAGCCCACTTGAGGTCCAGATCGATACCCAGGAGCGTCGCATGAAGAATGTGGTGAGGAAGGAGAAGGATGTAGGCATGTGGGAGCGAGGTGAACGCAAGACCAAGACTAAGCACGAGGCGGATGAAGTGAGAGTCGAGTTTGAGCTAGATGGACTCTCATTCGACGCGCACTCCGAAAACGCTTGTACTGCAAACGTCGACCTCGGGAAAGATGGCAACGAATCTCCCCCACTATGTGCGAGGTTTGGTGGAGAAACATACCGCGCCACACGAATCGGGACCTTTTCCGCCTGAACAACCTTGGTACGGACGGCTCCGAAGCGCACGACGGAGCAGAGGTTATTCCACATGCTCGATGTAGCGGTTCCTGGTACAGCGGTGGGTGTGTATCGTCGACATCTGCACCCACTGCACCCACGGGATTAAAGCGGGCGCACGCGTAGAGCGCATAAGTGACGCCCGCAGCGCCTCGCTCAGTATCATCGCCGAAGCAGGCGGTGGCGGGGAGCCAGCCAGGAGTGGTGAGGTTGAACAAGACACGCCATTCGGCGCAGTCTTCGCTTGCTGTTATCTGAACAGGGTGAGAGGGAGAGACGAGCTGTTCCATCAACGCGTGCAACATGCGGGCGACTTCCTGGCTATCGCAACTTGTCTCAGTGCGTCTGCGGTCAGCGGCGATGGTGGGCACGTTACGCATGTTGGAGCGATATGCGGCTGAGGTGCGGGCGGGGCGGCGAGTGACAGCGGCCGCGCAGTCAGGTGGAACTGCTCTGCTGCGTCACAGAGTACAGCGCGGGCGAGGGGTCGGCTCGGGTCGAAGGCAGGGCGCTGGGCCTTAGCAATTTCCGGACGCCGTGTCGCTGTCTATCGGGGCAATGCGGTCGTAGTCGCGTAAGGGTGTCGCAGGTTGTCTCAACACGTGATGGGGATGACTCGCAGCGGCGCATAGGTCCTGCAACCTCACGTCAGCGCCGGGGCATTCACACGCATAGTGAGGCCTGGGGCCAGCCTTGTCTCCATGCAATGCCCGCAGATGGGGAGAGCTGTAGAGGGGGTGATCCGTTGCAAGTGCAAGCGCGGGCAGAGCTGCACGGCCAGCGCAGCTTACGCAGCCGCTTCTGAGATCGGCAGCGGGGTACAGGAGCGAGACGTGCGGTGGGCGTTAGCGCGCACGCGACGACCGCAGGGAATGACGGTCGTCGGGAAGACCGTCGAGGGGCGCCACTATGCCGGAATGAGCAGCGCGGTGAGGGGGAGCGTTATCGCCGCGGGGGGCGCTGGGGCGACACGGTCGTTGTCATCTTCTTTGGAGGGGATGACGTCCTGCGTGGTGCCATCTCGCGGATTGTTGCAAGAGGCGGGACCCGTTCTTCCCCGTTTCAGACATGACGGGCAGTGGGGAAATGGGGACCGCGGGCTGCAGGCGAGCTCACGAACATCGTACAAGGGTCTCGCGGGAGGCAGCACTGCAGGGTGATGCGACTGCTCGATCAGGGGGAAGAGTTCCATGGTGGACGCCAGGCTCCAGCCTCAATGAGGGCGTGGGTGTAGTGGCACAGCACCGCCGTCGTCCATGTTGGCATTGCGACTGGGGCCGCCAGAACGGGGCATCGGGGACAACGGGACGCCCTCGCTCAGTACTCGAGAGGAGACGGCACGCCAGGTACGGTCTGCGTTAAGTGTAGAGGGGGGGCCTTGCTGCCTACGCGATGTCTGAAGGGCCTATCGAGCGGTCTTCCGG
Source organism: Chroogomphus rutilus (assembly GCA_003314275.1). Taxonomy (NCBI): domain Eukaryota; kingdom Fungi; phylum Basidiomycota; class Agaricomycetes; order Boletales; family Gomphidiaceae; genus Chroogomphus; species Chroogomphus rutilus. Next base: position 1,990 of record QLPI01005883.1, on the reverse strand, counting down.
GGTGTACCGGTCCACACACGCCCTTCCGGACATACCACAGCCTCTTTCGCCACACCCGGCGCACGTTCACGTCCATCCATAGCTCTAGCTGGAGCGACCCCTGCTGCAAAACCTCGTAAATCAACCGCCGTAGAGCAAAGCTTTACTGCAGGTTCTCGGGCCAGTAGATGTCGGAATGACCGCTCAGCAACCATCAAGCCCAACACGGGCGAGTGCACCTCCACTGTCGTCATTTGCTACCCCAAAGCCACTCCCGCCCGGTCGCACATCTGGCATTGGAATTCAAACACCTGGTGGAATTAAAGGACGCCAATCAACTGGGGGATTTGGATTTGGAGCGGGAACGCCACGGTCTGCGCGTAGAACAGACATGCCGCCTCCCTCATCACCTGTCTCTCCTTCCAAACCACTGCTCGCCAGCTCCCCTTCTATGAAACTTCCTCTTCCTTCAAGTTCTAGCCCGTCCAGAAGGTTGACCACACCTCCTCGCTGCAAGACGGACATGCACATTCGAACGATGTCTTCGTATACGCATCGGTACCCATGCTGGGGGTCTAGACGGAAGTGCGGGTGCAGGCAAGGCAGCGCATGAGGTCAGCTGGTGAACTTAGGGCTGCGCCGAGAGCAGTTTGGGGGGTATAGAGCGGTGCAGGAAGGGCGCGGGTACCCGAGTTGGGTCTCTGTGTAGGCGGGGAGAGGGCCACGTAGGGAAAGGTTGCGCAGGTTGCGAGCAGCTGCAATGCGGCGGACGAGGGGACACACTTGGACGTGGTGCGTGAGGCGGTCGCACGAGGGCGCAGGTCACCAGGGACGATACGAGCGATGTCATCGCCTGTGTCTGCGACGCATGCGGTGATGGCAGGCCGTGCGCGTGTTCGGGTGGATGTAGTGGTTGGGCCTCTAAGGGCATGAATTTGGGTGTACGCAGCGTATGGGGCGTGTGCGGCCTGTCCGGAAAGTTGAGAGGGGGACCGGATGGGCACAGATGCGAGCGACACAGCCCCTGCTGCCTTCACGATGTCAGGAAAGCTTGCCCAGGCCTATCGAGTGGTCCTCCGAGGTGCACCGGCTCACACAGGTTAAGGGGCGCGCTTGGTGCAGCATAGGGGGAACTTCTGGGACCTGCTTGGGGGTCTCCAGGGGTTGCTTTACGTCTCCTAAGACATGGAGAATCATCACTAGTCGTCTGGGCAAGTTGCAAATGTGGACTGGCGATGGTGGGGGTGTCGTCAGCAAGCGCGTGATGTGGCCCATCACACTCAACATCAGCGGTGTCGCCGGTTAGGGCTGCAAGTCCTGCAGCCTGAGGAAGGAGGTTCGGTGTGATAGAGTCACGCGGCAGTGGGGAATCGAGTGAGGGTGAAGCGCGAAGGGAGTCGGTTTGGAGAGTGCGAGTGTGAGGTGGGTGTATGGATTGTAGAATAGCGTAGTGAGGGAAAGCGGCTTGTAGATACGCTAGGTGTTCGGAATAGAGGAATATGAGTTTTAGAAAGTGTTGAGGGTTTATAGCGTCACCTTGGCCTTCAGAGGGTGGTGCGCTCTACCAACCATGCGGTGGTTTACAGTGTCGCCCGAAGCGGTCCACTCTCTCATGTCACCAAAACATCCAGCCGTCACCTTTCCCACCTAGGTACACGTGTGACAATCTGCAAACGTAGTCGGATCCCTACGAGGGATTAGGAGGGAGGGTATTCGGTCGCCGTAGTCTCTGTGCGAGGACATCACTCGCGTTTGAAGTGCGCGGCCGGTCCCTCGGTCCTTATTGGGTGACCTCATTCTAGTGTAAGGGCAACTCAAGCTGGTACTGATTCCTGGGCAACTGCTGGGAGCTAGAACCAGTGGGACACCACCCAGCCCTGGTCTTCTCCCTAGGCCTGACTCAGGGACTCAAACCCTAGCCTACCCACAGTGCCAGTCAGACACTGGTAAGGGGATCCAAAAGGTAAATATATATGAGGAAGGTAAACTAAATACAATATAATGCATACCT
>QLPI01005882.1:0-26964 GCA_003314275.1 Chroogomphus rutilus | reverse complement strand
GCCTTTACCCATCCGACCCCTTCGGCTTTCCCGAGGCCTGTCAGTATGTCCGGTGCTTGACACTTGGCCCATGCATTGTTAGCATTCTTGGTGCCTGACAAAAACAGGGTATACTGCTTTCATATAATCTGGAAGTTTCAAGGTAACTGAGTGAGTACCAGGGCAAGCTATGATTTCAAAAGGACCCAAAAACTTCTCAGTGAGCTTTTTGGTAGGGTGCATTGTTCTAAAGAATTGCGCCTCAATGAATGCAAGGTTTCTGACCTCAAACTCAGGTGTAGGAAGTTGCTTGGTGTTGGCTGAGGTTTGGTAGGCTTGTTAGGCATCAATGATAGCTTGGCAAAGTTCTTGGTAAAGTTCATTTAGGTCAATTATAAAGTCTTAGGCTTGTGAGGACGTGAGGTCTTGTTCAGGGTAGATGGTAAGGTTGGGGTGGTAGCCTTTGCTGGAAAAGAATGGTGAGCCTCCAGTATTAACACTGGGAGTGTTGTTGTATGCAAATTATACTAAAGGGAGAAGAGAGGCCTAATTTTCCTACTGGTAGTTGCAATAGATAGATGTGGAGGTACTGCTGTAAAATTTGATTAGTACACTCAGTCTGTCCATTACCTTTAGGGTGGTATCCAGAAGTGCAGTGTAGTTTCATATCTAGGGCCTTCCTGAGAGATTGCCAGAAGTGTGACACAAATTCTGAACCTGAGGTTATATGAGTGGGTATGCTTGGAGAATACATGTAGGACAAAGAGTTCTGCAAGCTTTGGCAAGGTTATTGTGTTAGTGGTGGGAATGAAGATGCCTTGCTTTGAGAAGCAGTAAATGATGACTAGAATGGCCATGAATTCAGAGGATGCTGGAAGTTGCTCAATGAAGTCCATGGATATTGAATTCCAAGGTTTCTCTGGGACAGGGAGCTGCTTGAGTAGTCCATAGGGCTTGTGCTATTGGGTCTTGCTTCATATGCATGTGGTACAGGATTCACAATAGTCCTTAATGTAGGATATGATGCCAGGCCAATTGAAGTCACATCTGATGAGGTCTAAGGTCTTATTGATTCCAAAGTGTCCTGACAGAATATGGTCGTGTTTGAACTGTAAGAGTTGTAGGTGGAAGGCTTGAACCTTGGGAATATAGATTCATCCATCGAAGAGTAGTAGATCATCTGGGTTGGTCTGCCACTTGGGATCTTTAGCAGATCTGAGGTGTTTCTGAGCTGTGGGGTCAGAGAGAAGATGTTGACAAATTTTGGTAAGGATTCATTCAGTATACATGAGCATGGTTGCTCTTAAGATAGGTTTGGTGAGGTTGGTAGCTCACAGGGATGATACCAACTGCTGTTGCATTAAAACTGGCCTAAAGTTCTGGAGGTTAATGGTGGCATAGTGTCAAGTCCACGATACCAAGTCCTGGTTCACTCAGCAATACCGACCGACTGACCCTCACCCATATCATCCCTCACTATCACATAGTCTCAGCTCAGCACATCTGGTACATTATCTGGACCACCCCTCCATCCCATCCCCTCTATCCCCTACTGTTCTCTCATTCCCCATCCATTCCCTTATCCATTTTCCTCAGGACACTTATTATTCCTTTATTATTTGGTTGCATCCCTATTGTTTAATCTTTGGCCATTTTCCATTGTTCTATTCTCATCCACTCCCTCATTATCTTATTCTCAGCCATCTTTCATTATTCTATTCTCACCTACATTTCTTATTCTATTCTTGATGACTGTGGACAATACCTCCACATGATCCTTCATACCTTATGGTTCTCCATTCCTTATACCACCCTGTTCCACATCTTGCTTCTTCCTATATAAGTAGCAGATGTATGTAGATAGTTCCCCACTCTGAATATCAACTTGGTTTGCATCCCCTTGTCCATCTTTCTCCTGTCTAAAGTCCTTTACTTGGGCCAACACTCTCAGTATCTTCCTGGGTCTCTCTTCTGTCCAAATCAGTGGCATGCATGGAACAACAGGGTGCAACGCATGAGTATGTTGAAGCCTATCCCCCCCAAACGGTCTACAGGACTTGACCAACTCCTCGGCTTTACCAAGTCATGACACATAGTCACTCATCCCCTCCTTCAGGTAGACATCTCATCATCTAGTAAGTGAATTGGGTTTCATGCTGAGCCACCTGGGTCTAAACCATATAATGAGGTTAAACTAGGAGAGTTATTCAGACCACCTAGCTTGTTGTCTAGTCAACAGTTTGGTAGTACAGAAGTACTCCAAATTTTTGTGATCTGTGATAATGTTAACTGGGTCTACTGAACCTTCCAAGTAGTGTCATCAATGCTAGAAAGCTTTGAAGATAGCAAGAAGCTCTTTTTTGTGAATGTTGTATTCAAGTTCAGGTGAGGTGAAAGTTTGAGAATGAAACACTATAGGGTGGAGTTCTCCATCCAAGGTTCTCTGAGAAAGAAAGGCATTGAGGGCATAATCAAATGCATTTGTCTCCACAATCAAAGGATCACCAGGAGTCCAGTGAGTCAGGATGAGTGCAGGAGCAAATGCCATCTTAAGCTTATCAAAAGCTTCTCTACACTGCTTGGTGAAATTCTATGGTAAACCTTTTCACATTAGTCTGGTAAGGGGAATGGTGATTGTCAAGTAATTGTAAATGAACTGTCTGTGGAAGTTTGCAAAGCCAAGGAAGGACTGGACATCCTTAACCTTCTGAGGTTCATGCTATTTGTCAAGTACACATACCAGGTGTCCGGTAATTCGGCAGTGCCGACCAAGTAAATTGGACTATGTCCACACACAAGTTCAAGCCACATGCAAGTTGCTTGGTATGCTGGTCTCGGCTCGGCACATACACCCTCTGTCTTCCCATCCCCATCCATTGTCTGCTCTTCCTCATTCCACCAACCATGAAACCTACCCCATTTATTCCTTATCCCTCGACCCACTTCAGTTCAGGACATTCTGTCCTTGTGTTATCCTCGGTTGTGGCCCCATTGATTTTTAGTCGGCCACTCCCTATTATTCCGCCTCTGGCCACATCCCTATTATTCCATTTTCATTATTCTATCCCCGTTTACATTCATCCATTCTATTTTTGGTCATTATGGACAATACTCCCACATGCTCTGCATACCTTATTGTCCCACATTCCTTATTCCACATGTTGCCTCTTGAACCTATATAAGTAGGACATGCATGTATATATTTCCTCATTCTGGGTATTGACTAGGCTTAGGCCCTTCTACCATCTTCTCCCCTGTTAAGTCCTCTACTTGGGCCAGCATCATTTGAATCCTCCTGAGTATCCTATCTGTTGCAAATCGGTGGCATGTACGGCAAGTAGGGCACAATGCATGAGTATGTTGAAGCCAATGCCACTACTCTTGGCCTGCAGGACTTGGCCATTGTCTGCCTGACCTTTTGGCAGTCCCAAAGTTCATCAGTTCCTAAAGCCTGATACTATTGTAAGATGCACTACAATTTGTCTTCTGTGATAGTGATCCCCTCAGGTGACAATATGTACCTGAGGTATTCCACTGAGGTCTGGTGGAAAGAACACTTATCTTTGTAGGCATATAGACTGTGCTTTTATAGTCATTGTAAAACTTCTCTGATATGTTCAATGTGTGAGGTCTTATCATCAGAGTAGATCAGAATGTCATCCAGATAGATAATAGTGCAGATATCCAACAGGTTGCCAAAGATATTGTTCATGAGATGTTGGAAAGCTGCAGGGACATTTGAGAGACCAAAGGGTATGACGGGCCATTATAAAGATCCATAGTGAGTCCTGAAAGCTGTTTTTCATTCATCTCTTTCTGCAATTTGAATGAGGTGATAGGCATGTCAGAGTTGATTTTTGTATAGATGTGAAGCTTTCTTGGGAGAATCTAAAAGGTCTGATATTAGTAGGAGTGGGTACCAGTCTTTTTTTATGACCCTGTTAAGACCATGAAAGTCTATACAGAGTAGGGACCATCCTTTTTTTGTACAAATAGTACAGGTGCTTCATGCAAGGAGTAGGATGGGCAAATGAAGCCCATGTTGAGGTGTTCATTGAGGAATTTTCAAAGTGCTTGAAGTTTGGAAACTGTCAGGGGACGACCCTCTCTGAAGCCTGATCCAAGTCCAAGGTCCTATTTTGGACTCTGCCCAACTCTCAAGCTAAATACTCAACTCCGAAGGATCACCAAGCGTGAAGATGGAATGAGTGTAACATGGGAAACTAGGCCCTGGGATAGGCATCAGAGACACAGACTTGATACCAAAAGAGCCAAGTGAATAAATGTATAAGCTGATACACAGACCAGCTACATAAATGGTATATAAGGAAGGCTATCTAAGTAGTGGAATCCTCAGACTTTCCTCTTTGGATTTCCCCTGCTTAGGTAAGGACTCCATATGTAACTTACATAATCTCATAATAAATACTTTGGATTTCCCCTGCTTAGCTCACCTCTAAGGCATACCCAGAGGCTGTAAGAGGGTTGCCCTTACAGCAGGAAAGTCTCTCCAATAAGGACTGGGAGCCACACTGCAGCACAGTCATAGGAGGTTTTGGACTCAATGAAAGTGACTCGGAGAGTATGAACTCCTGCACATACCTGACACCAGACTCCCCCTCCTCTATAGTCATAGCCTCAGATACCCCCACTACTCTCACCTTTGGCATGGACGCTGAAGAACGATTGCACAGGTTAGAGCAAGAGCTGGCAGAAAACCGAATGGTGAATGCTGCAATAAGTGAAGCCCTTAGGGCAATCATGGCCAAACTAAACAACCCCATACATGAGGGGTTAAACCTTGAAAATTCAGGAGATAGCCTAACACCAAGCACACATTTTTTGGATGCTGTCAAGTACACGTACCAAGGATCTGGTAACTCGGTGGTACCGACTAAGATGCTCCGTTAGTAACTGAGTACAAGTCACTCGACGAGTTGTTCCCGGCTCGATGCACGTATCGGTTGCATTCCTCATTCCCATCCCATGCCTACTCCTCATCCCTCGGTCTGCCTCACCTCGGGACTTCCTGCCCTTGTGTTATCCTCGGTTACAGCCCTTGTTTTATTATCGGGCACTTCCTATTGTCTTATCCTCAGTCACATTCTTATTATCCTATCCTTTATTGTTCTATGCCCGTGTACATTCCTTCATTCTAATTTTATCTGTTGTGGACAATAACCACATGCTCTACATACCTTGTTGTCCCACATTCCTTATTCCACATGTCGCTTCTTAACCTATATAAGTCGGACATGCATGTACATATTTCCTCATTCTGGGTATCAACTAGGCTTAGGCCCTTCTACCTTCTTCTCCTCTGTTAAGTCCTTGACTCGGGCCGGCATCATCAGCATCCTCCCAAGTATCTGTCTGTTGCAAATAGGTGGCACGCATGGCAAGTAGGGCACAACACACGAGTACGTTGAAGCCAACGCCACTACTCTTCGCCTGCAGGACTTGGCCATAGTCCGCTCGACCTTTTGCCAACAACCCTTGGCAGTACCGAAGTCCATCAGTACCCGAAGCTTGACAGATGCTTGGAGCACCACCATCTTGCAAGGAAACTCTGCACCCCTGTCAGACTTTGATGGAGATAGAGAAAAGGGGAGGGCTTTCCTCAACTCCTGCAACATCTACTTTGTAATCTGCAGAGATCAATTCCCTAACAGCCAGGCTCGGATACACTGGGCTCTCTCCTACTTCAAGTCTGATAGAGCGGCCCATTTCACAAACAAAATACTCCAAAGTGAGAGGAGCAGACATCCCCACTACTCGGACTGGAGAGCCTTCGAATTGGACTTCGTATAAAACTTCTGCCTGAAGAATGAGCAGCTCTCCACCCTCACACAACTAAAAGGGATGGGCTGGTACCAAGGTAAAGATTCCATAGAGGAATACATTGACTGATTCATGAAGCTGTTGGACCTTGCAGAATACCACGATGACAAGACGATCATAATCAAGTTTCGCCAAGGCCTTAAACCAGGAATACAGACGAAAGTTGCCCTCCTAGGAAGTGGAACCCCAAGCTTTGACGATCCTGAGGAATGGTATGAGGCAGCATGAAGGGTTGCCTGGGACCAAGAAGCCAATGAAGAATTCACAGAGGCTCATTGCAACCAGCTTCAGACCTCCATGCGACCGAGTAGCATGCCCTCCAAATTAGCTTTCAGAGTTCCAAGGATGCCAGCACTACCCCCTTGCCTTCCAGAACCGCACCGACAAACCCCAGTGCCACTGCCGGTTGAACTGAAAGAAGCTCCAACTCTGATGGAGGTAGATTGGACTCGAGCTAATGGTTCCACCCTAGGGGTTTGCCACCAATGCCGAAAACCTGGGCACTATGCATGAGACTGCCTATTATCCTTTGACATCTGAACCATGAGTACAGAGGAAAAACTGGAGTTGCTTCCAGAACTCCTGAACCTTGCAGGGATATCAGAAGCAACACCGACAGAGGTACTGAAAAACCCCAAGGTAGCAGAAGGATGGGAAGAGAGAGAGGAAGAAGTGGATTTTGGGGCCAGCAGTAGGTGAATCATGTGCCCCCACTGCCTGTACATAATAGGTTCTCATGTCTGGAAGAAGAAAGTGATGTAGTCACTGCACATTCCCTTCCAGAAGAGTAGCCATCTAAAGACACACAAAGATCAGAGGCTCCACTGAAACAATCTCAGATACAGCTCCAAAAATGGGAAAAGCAACTCCTGAAGAAGTATGTAGTTGCCACCACCTCAAGTCCGAAATCCCTGGTAGTCAAGGTGGAGATCCCAATGATGGACATGGCAGAGGTCAATTCAGAACCCACTCTTGTAGATTGTGGAGCCACCGGACAGTTCATGGATAGGGGCTATGTAGACCAACACTGCCTCACCACTCAGAAGCTGCAGAGACCTATCCCAGGTTACAATGTGGATGGGTCACCAAATGAGGCCAGAGCCATCAGAGCCATTGGCTCACTCATGTATGCAGTGCTGGGCAACCACCCAGATATTTCTTTCACCATATTGTTCCTCTTTCAGTTTATGCAAAATCTCAGAAGACCACATTGGATGGTGGTCAAAAGAGTGTTCTGTTACCTCAAAGGGATGAAAGACGTGACTCTCATCATTGGAGAAATGGAAAAGGGACTTAAGGCATTCTCAGACATGGATTGGGCATCCCAAGAACACCGACTGTCAAGCCCACAATACCATGCTCTGATTTACTCGGCAGTACCGACCAACCAAACCTTACCCATATCATCCCTCACCAGTGTGTGGCCTCGGCTCGGTACATTCAGTTCATCATTTGGTTCATTATCCCTATCCCACCCTCCTATTCTTCATTATTCCCTGTCCTTCCCCTTGCCTGTTTACCCTCAGGTAGGGAATGGCACGGGTTACCCACGGGTCAAATGTGGGTGACCCGCACCCGACCCATGGGAAACCTGAACCCGTCAACCCATGGGTTTTTTCTCACGGGTCGATGGGTCTCGGGTGCGCGCCGCACCCGCACGCAATACGTCACGTACGTGGCGGCGCGTACGTCGTGTTTGTCATGGCGCATGCACATACGTCGCGTTCGTCACGGCGCATGCGCATACGTCGCGTACGTGGCGGCACATGTGCGTACGGGCGTTGCGTACGTCGCGTTCATCACGGCGGCGTGCACATACATCGCGTACGTTGCATATGTGGCGGCGCGTGCACGTAACAGGCGTTGCGTACGTTGCGGCGCGTGCGCGTATGTCGTGTATGTCACGTTCGTGGCGTCGTGTGCACGTACGGCGCGTTCATCGCGTTCGGGGCGTCACGTTCATGTCGGCGCGTGCACGTACGTGTTCGTCGTGTTCGTGTTGGAGTTGACGCCCCGGGTTGGGCCCGGGTCACGGGTGCTCGCGGCTTGACCCGCACCCACACCCAAGGACACCTGACCCGGTGACCCGTGCCGGTTGGCCTGACCCATGCATTTCCCTACCCTCAGGACATTCACTCTTTGTTGCCACTTGGCAGTCGCCCTATTGTTTTATGTTCAGCCACTCCCATTGTTCTATTCTTACTCACTCTTTTGTCCTCGGCCATACTTCATTGTTCTATTGTTGTCCACATTCCTTGTTCTATTCCTGATCATTGTGGACAATACCTCCACATGATTCTTCATACCTTATTGTTCTCCATTCCTTGTGCCACTCTGTTCCACATCTCACTTATTAGCCTATATAAGTAGCCAATGTATGTAGATGGTTCTTTGTTCTGGAAATCAACTAGGTTTACGCTTTCTTGTCCTCCCTTCTCCTGTCCAAGTCCTTTACCTGGGCCGACATTCTTGGCACCCTCCTGGGTATCTCTCTGTCCCAAATCGGTGGCATGCATGGGAAGTAGGGCGCAACACATGAGCACGTTGAAGCCATGCCACTATTCCCGGCCTGCAGGACTTGGCCACTCCTCAGCATTCCCGGAGCCTGACACCGACACTCAATATCTGGCTACATCTTCATGATAGGAGGTGGCATGGTCTCCTGGAGCTTGAAGAAACAAGCAATCATCATGCTATTGACCACTGAGGTCAAGTACATTGTGGCGACTCACACGGCAAAGGAGGCACTATGGATAAGAATGTTTCTTGCTGAGATTGTGTGCTGTAGAGTTGCTCTAGGTAATTAATACCTAAAAGCCTGCGCATACTGGTCCTTTTCTCTGGCGGGATCTAGCGCAGTCGTTCGGCACAGCTGGATTAAGCTCTGTGATATGGCAATGTATGAACAGAAGTAGAACGTGAGTGATTTATGACATGATGTGACAGGGATGTGACCTGAGATGTGAATGTGTCATGCTGACTAATACTTGGACTTTGACTTTGGGACTTGAATACAATAGTCTAGATGTTTCTAGACTAGTCTTGACTTGGACTTGGAGACTTGACTTGGGGCCTTAACTTGTGAACTTGTTATTACAGAGGTGAGCCAGAGGCCTTTATATACAAAAACCAAGCAATGATGCGAAATGATGCAAGAGGTTGGCTATGTTAGTTGAATGACAAAGCATGAGAACAAAGTTACAAAAGAGGAAACTATGGAGAAACTCTGGAGTAACAACGAGAAAAGACTAACAGAATAGGAAACAGGTCTGAGTCAAGCCAAGAAAGGGGAAACATATAAAAGAAACAATAAGGAAGTCCACCAATAAGAGAGAGAGAGAGAGAGAGAGAGAGAGAGAGAGAGATTCAATTATAGTGCTCGAAGCGCAAGCGCTTATGGTGCACTCTAACTACAAAACAGAAGTACTGCGTGAGAAATAATTATCTACTAAAAACTGTGGCAGATAGGATACGTGATATGGGGAGATATGACAACTGGGTTTTGTGAGTGTAGGGGAAAACGAGACCCCATTCATTTCTGTGGTGTGCCAGCAAGTTGCCAGCACATCACAGATGGCTCATGTCCAGTCCAAAATGGGTGGGCCAGGATTGGCAGTGCAAGGGTATTTTGGTCAATGTGTTTTGCAGAAACATCATGCTTCAGGGATTAGGGTGTCAAGCAGTGGTCAGGTGCAGCTAGTTTTGAGTGTGGTTGGCTGGATTAGGCCTCAAAAAGGGGACCTTCCTCAGCAAGTTTGCGTGCATGGCAGTCCAGGGCTGCTTTGTGCATTGGACATTCCTGGCTTGTTGCTGCATGAGTTCCTGTGCAGACGGCACATCTCAGTGTGATGTGTTGACACAGTATGTATTGGTCGCATTTTTCTTCATTGGGGCAGAGGCAATCTCGTGTTGTATGTTTGCCTGAGCATTGTCCACAAGATGTTGTCCTCTTGCAGAGCCGTGCAAAGTGACCAAATCGATGACAGTTATAGCATTGTGGTGGATGACGTAGGAATTTGGTTGTCGGGTGGAGGTGACCCCGGAATGCAATGTGGTGGCTGATATAGCTATTGGCAACTTGAGCATCCGTAAAGAAGAGAATTATAGACATGTGAGTTTTAGTTTGCTGATTTTTCCGTGGGTGGGAGAGGAGTTCAATCTGTTGGAGTGTTGAGGGGTGAGTGATGATGTGGTCATTCTGGTTGATGAGAGAGATAACATCGCAGCTGTCTCATGAGGTGTCAAATGTAGTGGGAATACCATGAACGATGACTGGGAAAGTCTTTTGGGCAACAGAGAGCTGATCAGAGAGTTTAGGGAGCCAGTGGTGTGCTGTGGAGGCAAAAAATATTTGTTCAGCTTCACTGCAAGTAGTGATCCAAATATCCCCACTCTGGTGTCGACCTGCAGCACAGATTCGTGGTGGGATGTTCTCCATGTCCTCATTCCCATCTGCATCTGGTGTGTATGATCTTGTTTCAAAACAGCAATCGGCATCTTCAATGGCTCTGGCAATTTCCTCTCCTAGCTCCTCATCAGACAGGCCTGAGAGCACCAGATTGTTGCGGTCAGATTGCGCAAGTGTGAGGTCAAATCACATATTGCGGAATGGTGTTTTAGGAGTTGGCTGTGGGGCTGGCAGAGTGGGTGAGGTAAGGACAGCTGCATAGGTGCGTTTCCCAGTGGGTTGCATGGTGTTTGGAAGGCCTAAGTGGGTGGAGATAGCATCCAGATGCTTATAAACTTTGTTTAATTGTAGGTCGTGTGAACCTAAGAGCATTGACTGAGCTGTGGAAATGAGGTCGCAGCTTCGGTGCAGGGCATCAAGAGAAATTGTGACTGTTTTAGCAGTCTTGGTCTTAGGGAGAGTGATTCCATATATTAGAGTACTGAGTTGTTCAAGTATAGTAGCTAATGATGCTACAGTAGGCTGTCCTGTGAGTTCAACGGGCAGTGGTGGTGGTGGTTGGTCCATGTCCACCAATAAATGTCTAACAACCTTGTCTACTACTCCTGAGGGGCCTTAGGATTAGTCAGGGGGACTGAGTCATCTCGGAGTATTTCCAGGTCACAGGCAACATATCTTCTGCAATTTCTCCAGTATCCAATCCAAGGATAGGGGTCTGAGAGTAGGAGGACTAATGGGTATCTGGTCGTGCACTCTCATTTTGTGTTTAAGAGAGAGTCAAATGGAGTGGGCAGGGTAATCAGGATGGGATGGTGCCCTGAACTCTGCCTCATATTCCACTCTACTCCTATCATGATATGCTGGTCTAGATGTCATACCAAGAAATATGTATGGTTCTTGGATTTCTGGGAAATAGATTGCATCTCCTATCGCATATGACTGAGTGTAGATTGGATGGGATCATCTTCTGAGTGAGAAATGTGCTGGCAGGGGTATGCAAAGATAATGATATGATAATGGTTCTGCCTGGATATGTGTGTCCTGGGTATTGTAGCGTTGCATGGGAATGAGCTCTGAAGAAGACATGATGATAAATTGGGAGTCTGAAGATTGGAGGGCTGAATACAATGGTTGGCTGTGTGATGTGGCGACAGTGAAGGTGATATGGGATGAGCACCGTTGGAGTCTGATTTGGAGCATGGTTGAGATTGATCGCTTTACTGTCAGCACCCCTTGAGGAAACCGATTACCATACACCTCAATAACATCTCCACAATTTCTATCATGAAAAATGATGAGTATCACCCCCATACGAAGCATATTAATATTCAGTATCATTTTATACAACATTCGGTCCAGGAGAACCTACTGAACATTGACTATGTACCCACTGCAGACATGGTGGCAGACATGCTCACAAAGGGGCTCCCATGGCACAAGGTCCATCACATGAACCAGCCGGTCAGGCTGCATTGTGCTTAAGGGAGAGTATTGAGATTAGAGGCTGAGTGGGGGTAAGCAGAGAATGCAGGGTTGCATCCAATGCATGGACTGGTAGTTAGGTAGCTACAGTCATGCTTGACTGTGGCAGTATATTATTCGCACAGTAGCTAGTTGTATGTCAGTGAATTGGCCATTCACTGAGGTATGTACCATTTCTGTATACCGAGACGTGTGGCAGATTCTACTACATCTATAGATCCTTCGTCTCTAGGTATAGTAGCAATACTTGCTCAGTGAATTGTCCATTCACTGAGCTCCTTCGTCTCTAGACATTGCGCCACTCACAACAATGTTCAAGTTGGGGAGGAATGTTAACATTTCGAGCATGAGTGCACTGAAAAAGAGTCTCCTGAACAAGTTGTCCGTTGGGTCCAAGATGCCGATGACAAAGCTGGATGGGATCTGCCATTACGGGTACTTCGCACCAAGACATTGATGCCCTGCGAACCCCATCCAGCAAATCGGGCTCCTTGTTTCCATTTTACATCTGGTCCTTCTTAATTACTGTGATGGGGAATAATGGTTGGTAGATGGACTAGTTACTATGGTACAAGGAATCGTAGCTACAGGATGTGTAGCTAATTTTCTATGTAATTATATGCTCTTACGCAGATGACACACGGCGGGTCAATCATGTGTAAGTGCTGGTCCGAGGAGCTGGCGGCGATCTGACCGAAAGTCGTGTAGGTTGATTGTGGGTGATCCACAATAGTGAAATACGTTAATACAGGCGTGAGCATGATATATAGCACCTGTATAGTTATCCCCGCTGGGTCTGCAGCCTTGAATGACGAGGAGAGGTGATTTGATCCAATGCGGCTTGACGTCACATGAGTGCGTCGAGTAGATATCAAATATAAGTGTAGGGGGTTTTCGGTATGAGAGACTAGTAATATTCGTTGTAGTTACTTTCTCTTTATACAAGTGAATCCTGTAACTAAAATATGATCCGTAATTAATGGATTTTGTGGAGCATATGCAGGGTCGGCCCACTGTGGGCTGCCCCGATGGAATCTTCATAGAGATATGACACCTGTCAGTGGTGCCATTTGAATAGAACAACTTCTCCCTTTGTTCCCTTCTTGTCTGCAACATTTATCGCCTCTCTGAGCCGTGTCTCGTGTCTCATTCTCCTGTTTCTCAGTCATCTGTCCTCAGTGACTGCATATATGCGTCCCGGTTCCCTCAGTTCTTGTTCCTTTACATGTGAGTCTCTTCCCCTATGTTCCTTCTATCTCCTCCTGTCTGTTTTCCCTTTGTCTCCTTCTGTATTCCATATATTTCGGCTCCTCTGGCCCCTATGTCTCCTGGTCATCCGGGCACTTAGCGTCTAAGTTGCCGCCGGTTTGAGTCTCTCGCATGGTAACTACTAGTAAATCCGTGTACTATACTACTTTCCACTGCATGCTCACTAATACCTTTTCTGTACACTAATTTACACTATTCTTTCTTGTCATACAACTAAATGTGTGCTCAAATGTGTTTTGGTTCTTTTCTCATCCCTCACTCCTTCTCTCCATTCCTTCCACCGTTCGTCACAACAGTCCTCGCGCAACTGCGGGACAACCCTACGAGATACACCATCGACACACTGTCTCGGGTTATGACTTAACACTCTGCTTCTCGAAACTAGTCGTGCCACAGGCTTTGTTCAGGTTGCGGTCATCTATCTCCTCCAATTTCATGACCTGCCGCCATCCACTCCCCAAACGTGTACTTGTGCCATGGACGCTATTTGAACATATCCCTAGAACCCATCACTCTGGCACAAGGAAGAGATCCGTTTGTACACCCAGACGAGCTACTTCCATGAGGTTCACGACTCATTCACATCTGCACGTCTGAGGGACCCCACTGGAGGTGCATTCTCAACGTGTACAGTAGCAAGCACTCTGCACCCGCGTACGTGGGCGGCCCTTCCTTACAATTACGTACTGGATTGCAAGTCGCCTGTTTGAGAATGCTGGACACCATGCGCTCGTTAAGAAGCTCACCTGCTTCGAGGAATAGTCAACATATGGTGGCTGCTGTAAGGCATGAGGCGGAGGTTGTTGTGAAAATATTTATGAGTAATCAGCCCCAACAGCAGCATAACTAGCACCAGCACTATCGGTACCAACTTCAATCGCTGCGTGATTATACTCGCAGACGCTGCACCAACACATACCTGCGTTATCTCACTCAGGTACAACAGCCAGCTTCGAGCTATCCAATCCGAAATACCTATACCATTTCGTTTTTAGCTTGTTCACTGTGAAATGTGTGTCGACTCTGGTACTCAGTGACAATGTTTGTTCCCCCTCCAGCTCTCTAAAAGCTTCCTGCAAGATTACCCTCTTCCTGAGACACACTCGTCGCACTCGTTATTCACATCGAGGTCTCTCATGTTCAAAGAATTCCATCCTGACGACACCAAATCGTTTTTGAGCCATCCTCTCAATTTCACACGTACCCCTCAGTTTAAGATGTACTAACAACAAATTGGGACATTGAGGTAAAAAAATCATTTAAGATATTAAATGCCTAGAACACTCCAAGATATCTAAGACGAATCCCAGATGAAAGATAGACTCATGATTTTTCAACGAAACCCATCGATGCTGTTACAATATGTCAGTCCTGGGTCTAAAGCTATGAAAGCGTATACAAACACGTCAACTATGTCCACCCACACACGCTCCACCTATGAGGTGCTTTACTCCTCCACATCAATTTCGTTATTGTCCCAATTCCACTCTCATTCCACCTCACAACAGTATGAAATCCGCAGTATCCTTCACTCAGTCTCATTGCCACTTAAACACTGAACAGCCTGTTTAGCTTAGTACATCGGTTAGTTGAAAAGTATGTGGGACTGAGAGTTTCTCCACTTGTTCAGATTGAGGATCGATTTTCCTCTTCGCATCTCGGCAGTCCACCCTTACAATAAATCTTGAATTTGTCACATGTTCAGTTGATTTTACCATATTTCATGATCATGCCGAATGTTACAGCTGATCTTTCACACCATATTAATCATAAAGTTAAAATCAGGAGACTGCACAATGATGGTGTTTCATCCTTTTTTGAATTTATTCGTCTTTATGCTATCCTCTATACCCAAAGTGATTTCCAACATTTATCTTTTATCTACCAGGTTGATTTCTAAAAGACGATGACACAAGTGCTATACACCGTTACTTTAATTCAGAATCTCGAAGAGCGGAAGGCCATGATAAGAATAATACTTCTTCTCATGGCAATTGACTTGTCAGCTCAGAAAAATCTCTAGATTCTGAACAATACTTTGGATGAAAGGCAGAGACGCGTTATTATCTCCCAGCAATATGCATAGTATGAAAATCAATCAATTACATGTACTGGGGAAAATGTCAAACGAGTAGTGCAGAGCCATGAGTTTGTCTTTCAGAATACCTCTTTGGGATACATATTAGATATTGTGAAATTTTCATGTAATATCTACGCGATTAACCTCAAGGGCTCATTTCCTTGTCGGAAGATCTTTAAACCAAGTATGTGATTGTGGGAATTTGGAAAGAGGATTTGGTATTGTTAGGATTATGTTGTGAGCGTTTGAGAGTTCAATGTAGGGTGACGAGTATGGTGTGGAAAGTCAAAGAAAATGAGTCGGCAGGAAGAGGCAATCCCAGAGCAGGCTGATGGAGAGGACAGGAACCAACACAAAGATGTACTTAGCGTGAAATGGATCCTCTACGATCTCATCGGCGTCAGAGTCGGCCCGTATTTTGGAGCAAACAAACGAAAAGAGAGGTAGTATGGGCGATTGGGGCTATATAGGTAGGCACGAGCTGATGGAATATCTCATGTATGCGTTGATGAAATTTCTGTGAATGTCATCTATGTGCGATTGATCTTGAAACTGCTGGAGGGGGGAGGCTGTATAGGTTATTCTCCTGTTGCTGTCAATTCCTCATCAACACGCCCACAGTAACTTCTGCCTCATCTGTCGCCGCAGCCACTATGTCCAAAATATATCCGTCCTCACCCTGGAAGTCCTCGAAGTACGTGAGTGCGTCTTCGCAAAGGGGGCGATATCTTTGGAACCTTGGCAGATGAAATATGGGATTCTAGTGAGGGCCTCTTCAGGTATGCTTAGGAAGGACTATATTCTGCTTTAATTATGCATAGTAAGGGAACGGAAGGACTTTGATCACAGCCAGTGGGATCCTCAGGTTATAAGTATATCGTGAAGGGATGGAGGACATATGGGTAGTATTTCGTCTGGGTGTACACACGGACCTCTTCTAAGAGCTAACAGGACGAAAACTAGGGATTTGAGGACATAGCGCCCATGGCGCAAGTACGTGCATCGAGAATGGATGGCGGAATGGCATGGAAATTGGAAGAGGGGGAAGAGGGACACAGCCGGAACAAGGCCTTAAGCACGACTGGGCTCATGTTTTAGAAACGCGGAGTGCTTCGTCCGAACCAGGTACAGGATGGGGGTGCTAAAGCTATCTCGTAGAGATCATCCCCATTGATGAAATAGCAGTGCTTGATGTGTGCAGCATGACTGAGAGGGATTTCGATGAGAGAGGCTGCATGCAGGAGGAAAATAAAAAACCGAGAGTTCCAAATTCCTATCTAGTCCAGCGATGACATCAACCTTGGAATCAATCTTGTTCTGAGAATGTCAGGCTTTCAGCAACACGCTTGGCTCGGGAGGTTGAAGTCGCAAGTTCGGACTGAGTAGCGTAAGACGGAAAGATTTAACAGTGAGACGATTAAGTTGATCAGGTAATTCTCCAGATTTCTATAGTGTGCTCGTGTTCGAAATGTCTTCGGAACTCGAAGCTGTTTGTCGTGCGAGTCACATGCAAAAGAATCAATTATGTACTGAGCGCTTGAACAGGACCAAAACACCCAGAGTGTGGAAAATTTGAAATTTGTAGATCTGGCTCGCAGAACATTGAGAGACGGTGCTCATCTGAGCGTTCTCAAATACCAAGTCACACATAATTGCTCTAATCTTGAACATTTCATAGGCTTTCCATAGATTGTAGTCGACTCCTAATTTGGAATTTGACGACTTGGTTGGTTTACTAGACTTGAGTTTTCCTTATTGATCCAGCCAATGCTGATTTCAGTCAGTAAGAGAAAATTGGTATGCTTTTTTTTTCATTTCTGTGCATATTAAACTATGATACCAATTCGTTGCCTTAGCGAAAGCCTACATAAAATAAAATTGAGGTAGTTTATTTTAATATAAATTACTGCTGCAATTGCAGTATAATTATGCACGGATAGCTATAACAAATGATATCATACTAAGCTGGTAGTCAATGACATCATGCTGCTTCTTTTCCTTCAATAAATGAAAGACCACCCCATGTCCAATGTACCTACACATGTTCAACTACATCTGATGCAAGAGTGAATTATCACAGAGAACTGTCACAACCTGCCACAGCTGAAATAGCCAAAAAATCTTACCTGAATTTTGCGATCCCGCAGGAGTCGTGTTTTCCAACTCTCCCAGGCTCCTGCCAGCCCATGGATACTCACCGAGATCAATCCGATCTGTATTGGAACCGGGGATATCCTCGAGCTCTATTTCGTTAGACGAGGGAATTCCAGTGTCAATCGACTCGGTGAGACTCCTGTCACCAAATTCATCCATAATGGCATTGTGTATCCGTCGTGTAGCTGCATGGAAGCTGCCTATTGGATGGGATGAGGAGTGGGTTGTGCCGTTGGGATGTGAATTCTTCTCTTGGAGGTCCAAATGAATTCGACAGATGATGATAAGAGACAGGCTATATCAGGTATGAGTCTAGTCCGAATAGTTGCATTGCGAGACTCTGACCTATCCTGCAGAGGAGTAAGAATGGTGGAAATGCTAGACTATTGACATTTGATTAATTTGTAATTCACACCCGTCATGTCTAACAAAGCATTTACTCTTAAGACCTGTCATAATCGTTGCTCAGACAACCGTTTGCAACATGAGATCAAGAAATACCTTCGATATGATTGTGTTGGTTAGTGTTATTGTTAGCATGAATCTGGCTGTAGTTAGAGAAGCATGGGAAAAACAAGGATAAACTAGATACCCGTATCGTATCAGACCTACACGATAATTAGCTGCGAAAAATGATACTACTAGGATGCATACTTTGCTCGATCAAAACCTGGGTTAATGACTTTGTGTGCACTGTTTGGAACTCTCTCAACTGCCTCAGGTTTCCAAGGGAATTTGAAAGCATGGTTACAACAGCTACTGTGTCAAAAATAATGAGGAATATATTATCAATGGTGTCCACTGGAGAATGCATAAGCAGTAAAACAGAATTGAAACGAGGGAAGCCTGACCTCTGAAAGTTATGTGAATAAACATGTGAAGGAATACAATCAACATAACTCACAAGTCAAGCTTTTTCATCTCCAAATCAGTGAGTGTACAACTGTTTTTTGCTGCAATAAACTACATAGGACAGCACAAATTTTATTGTTGGTGAAAAAGTGAGAATATGGACTACATACCATGAAACACCCAGCACTTCCAACAAACAAAACACCAAGCACCAAAAGAGACAATTTCTTATGGTTGGAAACGGCATATGCCCGTGCCATCAACAACCCTGGTAGAATAAATAGATAAATTATTGAGTAACAAATTAGAACCGTTGTCACCTTGTATTCCTGTAAGGCCTAGAATTCCAAGACTATCATTAAAGTGAACGAAGGCATTGCATAGACTGTTATGATATTAGATTCTGTGTTCGACATGATGAGAGTCTTACTAGACCCGGGTCAATCTGCACTGTTTGCAATCCATGGCATAGAACTGCTCACCTTGATAGCTGGGGTTGGGAAACTGGCGGTTACTGTTACTGATATAAGGCTGATGACAGCTACATAGCGAGCCAACAGATACATGACAGATCCTAATCTAAATTGTTTTTTCCAGATATGTTTTCTTTCATACCGAAGATTGAGGAGTGTGTCATATATAAAAAGCGCTATTTGAAACAGTAAGGCCACGACAAAGGTTATATAAAATTACTTCTGGACATACCAAGGCCAGCAATCAGGACATAGGTGGTGGCCAAACTGTCTGGATCATAAATTTCTTCAACATAGAAAAGTTTAGGGTACTCACGAATCTGTTGCCTCCTGTATGAGTACTTGATTATTCCCTTGAGAAACCATTATGCAAGTGGATTTTGAGAGGGACTGGAAAATGCGAGGCTGATAGATGGAGGCAGAACATGCAAGCTTTATGAGTATCATGGGAGAAGGGAAA
The DNA here is from genome assembly GCA_003314275.1 of Chroogomphus rutilus. Lineage (NCBI taxonomy): Eukaryota > Fungi > Basidiomycota > Agaricomycetes > Boletales > Gomphidiaceae > Chroogomphus > Chroogomphus rutilus. The sequence goes on along the minus strand of QLPI01005882.1, from coordinate 7,966 downwards.
ATATGTTAGTGCAACGAACTACCTTCGTATCTGTGGCAGTATTACTTGATTTGATGTGTAGAGGTTGTTACCAACAAACCGGTGACATTCAACTTGCCTGTATTCACCGGACATTTCAAATAGTATCATCCTAGTAGTTCGTGATACATGTCTGATAGAGTAAGCCAAAATATAGTTTCATCAATTGGTAAGTGCCTCACGGCCTTGGTTTTTGATGCCAAGGTGAACCTCTGCTGCACGATTGACTTGCGCGCTCACTCAAGTGTATGGGCTATGAGTGTCCGCTCACCGCGGTTATAGTGATTTACTAATTAACGTCTCTATAGCCTCGAATGGTTGGGTATATGTAGGAAGACTTGTTATAGTAGAAATATTGATTTTATGTTAGATTTGTTGAAATATTTTGCTGAGGTATTGTCCGACGTCAGTTAAACGCTGAAGGTAGATAGACGCCAGAGAAAATCTTTTTACCACCTTGCCCACATGATCTAGGATCTTTGATGCTCCACTGCTCTATGCTCAATATCCGACCCTCTGCTTGTTCACCTAGGGTCCCTGCGCGGTATGACCGGTCTACGGTTTCTCAAGATCTCTGCTATCTCCTGCCTCAACTCCCCGAGCCACGTGTACAACCAAGGGTCTTGCCAAAATGTCTCGAATCCACATCATCAAACAAGTGATCACAGGTGTGTAAATCGTCTGCTATTGAAATATGTCAGTACTTGGGTCCATAGCTATGGACGCGTATACAAACACGTCCACATGTTCTCTACCTATGTCCCCACACGCCCCATCTAAGATGTGCTTTGCAATTTCATTATTGTCACTATTCCGATCTAATTCCAGCTCAGAACAGTATGAAATCAGTAGCATCCTTCCCCCACTGGCATTCCCACTTAACCACTGAGCAGCCTGTCTAGCTTCTTGGGAGAATAAGCAGATTAGATTCCTTGAAATGGGAATTTGTGGGGTAATATCTATACTAAAAAATGTGAAAAAATCGTAGTAAACAGGAAGAAATATAAATAAATTTTATATGAATTTTGTGCTATTTACTGATAGGAAAGATAAGTTGTTATGATTATTCTACTGGAGCTGAGCTCCCAGCATTTGCCTCTGCCTAACCCTAACTGGCCTGGGCGCCAAAACATTGGGTTGTAGAATTGTCTCTCTTCCACAAGATGAAAATAATGTAAAAGAATATGGAAAGAATGAAAAACAAGGGAGTGAGGTACGCGATGATCCTGCACGTCGTTTATCAAAGGAGCGGAACCTTGGCTTTGGAATCTTTGGAGGTTCGGAAATGCAGAACCTTGGAATGATGCATCAGGATTCGGAAAGTGGTTATTCAGGCTTTGGGTGGTCGGAAAGGTCCCGGAAATGGTGCGGGTGGTTGTGGGGTTTAGTGTGGTTTTATTGGCGGCATGGGCCATAACATGTAGGTTCAGAACACTTAGGGGTCCAGAGATATTCCAATGAAAGGGAATGTGCTTAGAGGAAAGAGGAAGTAAGTGGACTGAACGGATGACCCAGTCAATGCACTCTAAAATGAGGGTGAGGCTGAAACAGAAATTACAGTAAAGTAATCTCAAGAGACAAAAGAGTCTTTAATCAGGACTATCACTAATTAGAAACCCTCAGGGTAGAATGCAATTGAACTGGACTATCAACAGAACAATGTCACTCTGTAGAATCAGTTTTACTTAGTGATTGGCATGGGTATTGGAAACCCGCACGGGTAGCAGGTAGGGGTAGTGCAGGTATGGGTCAGGGTCAGGATTGCCAACCCAGCCCAAACCTGTACCTGCAAGTGGGTTGAGGCGGCTAAGCTGACATAAGTGAAGTAAGTGCTGAACTTCAATTATATAAGCGAAGTTCAGCATTAACCTCACTTATATAAGCAAATTTAGTGCCAAATTTTGATTATATAAGTGAAGTTAGCACTGAACTTCACTTATATAAGTGAGGTTAGTGCTGAACTTCAATTATATAAGCAAGGTTAGCACTGAACTTTGCTTATATAAGTGTACCTGCAAAAACCCATTACCCATAACAACGGATAACAGGTTTTCACGGGTATGGGTATGGGTAGATATAATATACCCAGGGGTTACCCGTGCCAATCACTAGTTTTACTAAGCAGGACTATCAACTACTTATGCTGAATCCAGTACTAACCAGACTATTAACAATACTAATATATGAGAAAGATAATAATAATGCTGGACTATCAACAGTACTACTACTATTATGTAAACCTAGAAGCTAGACTGTCAACAGCTGACTAAGAATACTCACAATCTCACACTGACAAGTGGAAAGGAGATGATTGAATTGATTGCTTCAAAAGGAGGCAGGAAGGCCTCCTTTTATACTAATTTACAGGACTATTAGTAAGCTAAAGTATCTCCTAACTATTTATAGTACAAGCCAATAGGATCACAGTTCCTGGAAATGAGTCATGTCAAAGAAACACATGCACCTTGTCTCAGAATTCAGGGTGCATCCTGATCTCTAGTTTACACCCTTAAAACCATCCTTTTCCAATCAGAATCCAGTGACTCATGCCATCTGAGACATAATGAGTCATTCATGAGGTCACATGACTGGTATGAGTCATTTCTAAAATAGGAGTTCCAATAGTGAGTCATTTTCTGAGACATTAGTTAGCTTGTTCCTAGGTAATCTCCTGATTTAACAATAAGAAAGGAGATTTAGACCAGTTTTGAGCATGTGATTAAGGGAGGAGGCTGTGCAGGAAGGATCTAATGTTTTACCCTAATATTTGCATGAGACAGGGAGTGTCTCAGGCTAATATTTGTGTGTTTCTATGGAGAAACCGGCAACTTGGCTCTGGGCCTGAATCTGGCTAGAGCCTGATGTGTTGGAAAGCGGAGTTTGAATTTCAGGCCAAACCTTCGGTGGTGAACAAGAGATGTTGCATTAAGGATTATTAAAGGAATAATGAATATTGCAAACCACTAGAAATTTGGAGAAAGGTCTAATAGAGAATATTTGAACAGAATATACCAAGTTAATTAGCAAGACAAATGCTAATTGAGCACACATTAATAGTACATTAAGAGGCTCTTCTTTTTTTGTACTTTAGTCTTTTCTAATGTTTTTGTACTTTGTTATCTACCCTTATTCAGTATTTTTCAAGAGATGCCCTACAACCGGAAGCCATTCTGATATGGTTATATGTGTGATGGAGTGCATCTATGTAGGCAAAGTGAAAAAATGATTTGGTCATGCCCTGGAAAAAAATAGAAAGATTTCAGAGAAAGACATTCATTATCAAAACTGCTTGCCCATCAATGATATTCCTTCCATCAGCCCTGAAGGACAATTTGGTCCTTGGATCGGGCACCAGGCCATGGAGGTGGTAATCATCCAAAACTGTCCCTAAAATCACGAGAATGTTCCTGTAGGTTCTTTATCTTGTCTGTAAACCCTGTGAGAAGTTGTGCTTTGAGGGGGATAGAATTGGGGAAGTTGTTTGAGCTTTAGTGTTGAAATATGCATGAAGATGTGTATAATGACTCAAAATTTCCCTTGGTTCTAACAGCATTATGGCCCCAGAAGTACACATAGTTTGGAACTCCATCAATTTCATGTGCTGGGGAAATGTCAAACGAGTAGTGCAGAACCACGAGTTTGACTTTCAGAATAGCTCTTTAGGATTCACCTTAGATATCTTACAAATTTCATGTAACATCTACGCAATTAACCTCGAGGGCTCATTTTCTTGTCGGCATATCTTCAAACTGAGTATGTATGATTTGTCGGAATTTGGAAGGAGGACTTGGTATTGTCAGGATTATGTTTTCAGGATTTGAGACTTCGATGTAAGAATGAGCGTGATGAGTATGACACAGAAAGTAAAAGGAAATGAGTGGGCGGGAAGAGGGAGATCCCAGAGCAGGCTGATGAAGAGGGACAGGAACCAACACAAAGACCTACCTAGCATGATACGGATCCTTTACAATTGCACCGGGCATCAGAGTCGGCCCGCAATTTGGAGCAAACAAATGAGAGGTAGTATCAGAGTTTGGGACTGTATAACTAGGCATGGGCTGGTATACCCGGATGGAATATCTCATTTAGGTGTTGGTGCAGTTTCTGCAATTGTCGTATCTGGGCGATTGATCCTGAAACTGCTGGTGGCTGGTGGCTGTATAGGCCATTCTCCTGTTGTTGTCAATTCCTCATCAACACGCCTACACTAACTTCTGCCTCATCTGTCCCCAGCAGTCACCATGTCCAAACTATATCCATCCTCACCCTCAAAGTACGTGAGTACGCGGCACATCTTCACAAAAGAGGGCGATGTCTTTGGAACCTTGGCAGATGAAATATGGGATTCTAGTGAGGGCCTCTTCAGGTATGCTTAGGAAAGACTATATTCTGCTGTAATTGTGCATAGGAAGGGAACAGAAGGACTTTGATCACAGCCAGTGGGATCCTCAGGTTGTAAGTATATCGTGGAGGGATGGAGGACACATGGGTAGTATTTCTTCTGGGGGTACACGTGGACCTCTTCTAAGAGCTAACAGGACAAAAACTAGGGATTTGAGGACATAGTGCCCATGGCGCAAGTACATGCATCGAGAATGGATGGCGGAATGACATGAAAATTGGAAGAGGGGGAAGAGGGACACAGCCTGAACAAGGCCTTAAGCACGACTAGGCTCATGTTTTAGAAACACGGAGTGCTTGGTCCAAACCAGGTACAGGATGGGGGTGCTAAAGGTAATAATTAAAAGCCGGGGGTAATGGTAGCGTGGTTGTGTATGTTTTTGTTAATGTATTTTCGGTATTTTTATTGTATTTGTGTGGTTTATTGAGCCTGTATATACGATGATATGCCCGGCGTATATCGATGTCTTTAGGCGCCGATCTGGGAAGGTGGCGCACAGTTGACCGGGTAAAAGTAAACACTGCGGGATGCTCGAAATGCAAAGCGTATGAGAAGAAAATTTGTAGACACGGTGTACTACACCTAAGGAGATTATCCCGGTGTGTCCGGACGTTCGACAAGGCGATTGAAATATATGAGAACTTGAAGCTTTGATTGCGCACACAGGCGTCGAGCTTTTCGATCGGTCAAGAGACAAGTGAGGCTAGAACTGATTCTATAACGTTCTATCTAGCTACTTTTTATATGTGAGTAAACCGTATTATTATAAAACAATTCCTTCCTAACGCAGCGGCGGCGTTCTAGTTCCGGATGCAGGGTCGCCGCCCTGCTTTGTGATCTCCCTTCCACGTCATCGACTGCGCTCTCGTACTGAATTGTCCTGTGTCATGAAATCTTCAACGTCGACGTGAGTCCTCTCCCTAGATCCTGCTTCAGTCGGAATTTCCTCTAACCCCTTGTCATGCCTCTCTCGATGATATCGTGTATGCGTCTTGTCGCGGTCGTATGTCGGTCCTCATCGCGTAAGTCCTTTCCTATCTCTGCTGTCAACTTCCCTTCCACTAATCCTGCTTTACCCCTTCACCTCTCGCCTTCTAATCCCGTCCCTGTACCTCTTTCGCTCCTCCGGTTGCATACGTGTTTGTCGTGTCGTTCCTCCGTTTCGAGTCGTGTTATTTCGTAAGTCATGTCGTTGATATGTTAATTGATTTTACTAACTGTCCATGTGCCCTGGAATTGTCCCCTCTTCGTTCCTTGGCCGTTCCATCCGTCTGTTCCTGCTACCGGCCTCTCTCCATCCCGTTCTACCGCTGTCCTCCTCTCCCCTTTCCCGCTCCTTCCGCCCCTCGTTTCAACAAAAGGTTTCTCATAGAGATCATCCCCATTAATGAAATATCAAAGCTTGATGTGTGGAGCATGACTGAGGGGAATTTCGATGAGAGAGGCTGCATGTAGGAGGAAAATAAAAAAACCGAGAGTTCCAAATTCCTATCTAGTCCAGCGATGAAATCAACCTTGGCATCAATCTTGTCCTGAGAATGTCAGGCTTTCAGCAACACGCTTGGCTCGGGAGGTTGATGTCACAAGTTCGGACTGAGTAGCGTAGGACGGAAAGATTCAACAGTGCGACGAGTAACTTGATCACGTAAGTCTCCAGATTTCTATAATGCGCTCGTGTTCAAAATGTCTTCAGAACTCGAAGCTGTTCATTGTACGAGGCGCTTCTTGGTCTCATACCACCACAACCCCCCACTTTCCCACGGTCTTCTAACCAGCTCTTTGCGTTAAACTCGTGGAAAACTGGCCCAACTCTGCTGCTCTGCTTTTCTCATTCTCGTTCCCCGTTCTATTGCTCTTCTGTGCCCCTTACCCCTCCACATAATCTGTGACTCTCCTTGATGTCAGACCCTCCTCCTCTGCCCCCCAACCCTTTCCCCTGGCACCAACCTCGTGGCGCTCAATCAACAGCTACCCCAACGGTCCACAAGAATGACCACACCTGCACCCAACTATGACCCCGGTAACCCTGCGATCATCCTAGCCTCGAGAGGCATAACTGAAGAGACCAAAACCAACATCTCGGCTCTGGCTGCCGCCATGGAATCCTTTGGCGACTTCAGAAAACCTGGCAGCAATGCATATGTGATAGGTAAGGAAGGTACCTAACAGCTTATTGCCATAACAAAACTACTGCGCAAGGCGGCCACCCTACACGGCGACGACAGACCCATTACCCGAAAGGATCTAGACACAGCGATGCAAGACCTCAAAACCATGCTCAATACCCACATCCCTCACCCGATGCACAGCAAAGGCCTCTCATACGCTGCGATCGCGTCGGGCTTCAACAAAAATGCCCCAAACCCAGCCTCCCGTTTAAAACAAAAACCGAACATGGAACTGCAAAACAAACAAATCCTCATATCCCTCAAATCAGTCAACAAAAATGCCCCAATACACAAATGGGAACCTGCAATGGCCACAAATCTCTGCAACAACATCATAATGAATCATTTCAAAAACTCTGAACACGGCCCTCTGGACTCCCTGATCCGCGGAATCTCCAGAGCAGCAACAGGTAATATCACACTAACTTTCAAAACTGCAGAGGGAGCCCACAGAGCCAGAATACAAATAAATGAATGGGAAAAGGTCATTGACCCGGCGGCAACTTACCCACAATGAGCATATGCAGTAGTTGCTCACAACACACCTACAAATATATGGCCTGAAGGCGGCAACATCTCCGAAGCAATACAGACCTTAGAAGAGGACAACCCAGACCCAGAATCCTCTGCTCACAGCACCAACTCACCCTACATCGCTAACATTGCCTGGCTCAATGGGCCCGAAGCAAGAGAAAAGAACAAAACTGGCCTGCTCCTCATTAGCTTCAAAACCAAAACTCATGCAAACTACACCATTGAAAACGGGCTTCTCATAGAAGGAACCATATGTAATGTAAGCATTTACGTCCCCAGGCCCCCCCAATGCTTCCAATGTCAAGACTGGGGACATCGGGCGGCAGGGTGCACCAGGGAGGCACGATGCGGCCAATGTGTGGGGCCTCACCTTACAGCTGACCACACCTGCATGCATACCCAACCCTGCCCCAAGGGGCACAAATGCACAGCTGACAAACCTAGATGCGCAAATTGTAAAGGTGAACACGCAAGTTGGATTCGGTCCTGCCCTGCTGAAAAGACTGTTTTCAAAGCACAACCAAGATGTGATGAATATAATGCAGGTAAATTTGAAGCTCATACCCCTTCTTCTTTTGCAGATTACAGCTACACTCCCAACGGACGCAGAGATACACACACACACCCCCTCTCCAACCCCCCACCATCCCCAGAGGGACCAATAATCAATCAGATACCGCCCACCTCCCCTATCGCTCCCCATGTCTAAAAATATCACACAAGATCGACTACGCATCCATCAAAACGGGATATACTCCTACTTCAAGAACCGTACATCTACCCTAACTCAACTATCACAACACCCTGTCCCTGGGTTTGACTCGGCACTCCGATTCTCAAAACT
>QLPI01005881.1:0-15115 GCA_003314275.1 Chroogomphus rutilus | reverse complement strand
CGGAAAGGTCTCGGAATAAGGAGGGGTGGTTGTGGGGGTTGTTGAAGGTATGGGCTATAACATCCCTCCCTTGTGTGGGTTGGCTTAAATGTTGCTTATATATAGTAGATTCTTTGTGCAAAACCCTGTATTACTGGAATGAGAATTGACCATGTGTCAGGCCTCGGTACTGCCGATGGTGCTGTCGGAACCGGCCAAGTCCTGCAGGCCAGTCAGGGTGGCTTAGCTTCAACGTACTCGTGTGTTGCACCCTGCCTCCTGTGCGTGCCACTAACTTGTAACGAGAACAGATGCTCAGGCAGAATGCTGAGGGTGTCGGCCCAAGCAAGGACTTCTGAACAGAAGGAGGAGAGTAGGGAGGCATAAACCTAGTTGATACTCAGACTGAGGAACTATGTACACGTATCCACTACTTATATAGGCTGAGAGGTGGAATGTGGAATAAGGGTGGCATAAGACATGGAAAAAAAGAATAAGGTATGAAGACCATGTGGAGGTATAGTCCACAGCGATTAGAATAGAATAATGAGAGAGTAAGACAATGAAATATAAGCGGCGAGATTGTGGGAAAGAAATAGAACAATAAGGAATGGCCGAGAATAAAACAATAGGGCTGCGAGTGAGTGGCAGGGAATAGTGAATGTCCCATGGGTAAACGAGTGAGGGGGAAAGAAAAAGAGTGTAGGGATGATAAAGAATAGGGGTTGGGGAAAAGGATAATGAACCAGGTGATAAACCGGGTATACCGAACCGAAACCATATGCCTTGGGATAATATGAGTAAGGGTCGGTCGGTCGGTACTGCCGAGTAAGTCAAAGCACGATGTGTGGTCATGACACCTTAGAAAATCATTTTGTATTAAGGAGGTATCCTGTATCAAAGAGGTCTACTATACTGTATATGCCTTCCTCCTCAGTGGTTGACAACACTGAGGAGGTGATCCAAATGTATGAATATATGTAAAATTATAACTGATTCTTCTTTTATTTACAATGTAGTTAAATTCTTTAGGTATATTCTCAAATAAATACTCAGTGGTTGATAACACTGAGGGATTAAATTCTTTAGATTACCAAATAAACTCTCTAAACTACTGCACAAGTTGCTCATAGTCCTACAGAGCCATCATCTGATTCCAGAGTATCAAGTATGGACCTACACCCATGCTCAGACACAACTAACCCATTCCTTGTCCCTCAGAACAACCCTCTGGTGACTCCTCAGATGCCATCCCCTGTGGAGCCACCTACCTTGGCACTACCCTCCACAGTGCTACCTACCTTGGCACTACCCTCCACAGTGCTACCTACCTCGGCACTACCCTCTGTAGCACCACCCTCTATGGCACCATCCACTCTGGTACCACCACTTCTAGTGCAACCAGGAAGGGCCCCTTCTATACATTTGAATGATGTGCCAAACCTCACTGAGGCCATTGCCATGCTGGCAAGCAACTTGGCCAGCCCCCAAAAGTCAGCCCCTTATACCAAGGTCTGGGACCTGGACCCCTTTAATGGGTCTGACTCGAAAAAATTACAAGTATTCCTTATATAATGCAGTCTGAACTTCTGTGACTGCCCTGATGCTTTTGATTCCAACAGCACCAAGGTAACCTACATGCTGTTGTACCTGACCAGAACTGCCCTAGACTAGTTTGAACCAGCCCTCACCTCCTATGATGGCTCTACCATTATGATGAGTTCATTTCCAAACTCAAGACCAACTTTGGCCCCTATGACCCAGAAGGAGAGACCAAAGTAGACTCTGCATAGGTGACAACCAGAGCATTATAAAATATGTGGTCAAGTTTAATCAGCTCACCATCCACATCTATTGGGGCAATGATGCATTCCATTGCCAGTTCTATAACAGACTCCCTAGCAAAATCAAGGACGAAATATCCAGGGTAGGAAAGCTCCACTCCCTACTCCAACTCCACCTCCTGTCTCAGTCCATCGACACCTGTTACTAGGTACATCAGTCAGAAGTCACTAGGGAATCTACTTCCTCCAGAGCTCCTGACTGCCCCTATGACAAAGGAAAAGCCTCTGCCAATCTGAACCCTGCCCCTAACCAGGGCAATAAGATGGCCAACACTGGCTAAACCGCAAACCCATCCAGTGAAAACAGAACTACAATAGACCTATTGTCCAAACTTGGGAAGGACGGAAAACTTATACTGTAGGGGCAACAACACTGATTCAAACAAAATCTTTGCCTCTTCTGTGACAGGTCAGGCCACATGGCCAAAGCATGCCTAAAATCCACTGCCACAGTCACCAAGGGGTATACTGCCTCTATAACAGAAAAAAACTAGGAAGACTCTGAAGCTACAGATGCTTTAGAATTGAAGGAATAGACATACAGACCTCTGACTCCAGCACCAGTTGGTCTTGTTCCCAATGGTGCAACCACAGAGCAAAAAACAATACATCCACTCCCTTCAACCCTGATACCTTAAACTTTTCCAGACCCCCAACATCATTGACATGCTGTTCTCAATGTCCCCCTTACATCTACAAAAAAAACTGTCGAGCCTTCAACCTGTTTCATAGAAACAGCTCTGACCTCTGAAAATCCATTAGACTGTCAAGTACACGTACCAAGTATCTGGTAACTTGGCACTGCCGACCGAGCGATCAGTCTATGCCACGCACAAGTGACCAAGCCATATGCAAGTCACCTGGTATGTTGGTCTCAGCTCAGCATATTAACCATCTACATTCCTCATTCCCATCCCTCATCTACTTCTTCCTCATTCATCATCCATTAATCCCACCCCATCTACTCCTTATTCCTCAGTCCACCTTACCTCGGGACATCCTGTCCTTGTTTTATCCTCAGCCATGACCCTATTGTTTTATAGTCGGTCACTTCCTATTGTCCTTTTCTTGGCCACATTCATATTATCCTATCTTCATTGTTCTATTCTTGTTTATATTCCTTCATTCTATTCTTGATCAGTGTAGACAATACCTCCACATGCTCTGCATATCTTATTGTTCTACATTCCTTATTCCACATCTCGCTTCTTAACCTATATAAGTAGCCCATGCATGTACATACTTTCTCATTCTGGATATCAACTTGGCATAAGCCTCCTCATCTTCTCTCCTCCTGTCTGAAGTCCTTCCTTGGGCCAGCACCCTCAGAAGTCTCACAGGTACTTCTTCTGTCAGAAATCAGTGGCACATATGGAAAGTAGGGTGCAATGCACAAGTACGTTGAAGCCAAGCCACCCCGATCAGTCTCTAGGACCCGGCCGAGTTCCGCCAACACCATGAAGCTGGCACTATTGTAGTAGCGCTTGGCCTACACATGGTTGGCATTCCTGATGCCTGTCAAGTACATATACCAAGTATCCGGTAACTCAGCAATACTGACTGACCAACCCTTACCAAATCAAATGCACACATCTGTAATAAGTCATCCCTTATCAGTACACGGCCTTGGCTCGGTACATTCAGTACATTATCTGGTTCACTCCTCTCATCCCACCCTCTCTATCCCTCACTATTCCCTTACTCCCCATCCTTTCCCTCACCCGTTTCCCCTCGGGACATTCATTACAGTATAGTAGACTTCCTTGATACAGATTTCAGTCAAGCTCAATTTTAGCCCAAAATTTTGTATATTAAATTTAAAAAAAATTATATTACAGCTAAGAAGTGTCTTGAGAACATTTTTGCTCTATATTATAGGGGCAAAAAAGCATTTGTTGTGGCAGAGTAAATTATTTTGTGGAACAGGTCAAAATGTCACAGGTATAGGTCCTTGATACAAGTGTGACACCTAATTCTCCGTGCATGGAATTTGCAGCCCGTTGTGATTAGTCATCTATTTCTTTGTATTACTAGTGTGTTGCATGTCACGCTTTGGTAGCCCCAATATCTTTGTGGTCAGATTAAGGTCAATTTAGGTCAAATCCCACTCGGAGTTTTTGTAATTAGCAATAGGAGATGCATAGCTTCCCTAATATGAACACTCTATGACAAAATCTCTCAGAAAAGTTGAGCAATCACTGATTTAAGATTGTATATTATCAAAATTGAGAAATTTTAGATGAAAATAAATTCCTCCTGAATGCAATTCTTCTCCTTCCCTTGTGTGGGTTGGCTTAAATGTTGCTTATATATAGTAGATTCTTTGTGCAAAACCCTGTATTACTGGAATGAGAATTGACCTTGGAAAATCATTTTGTATCAAGGAGGTATCCTGTATCAAGGAGGTCTACTATACTGTATTCATCTATTATTCGGTCAAGGCCCTATTGATTTATCTTCGGCTATTTTCTATTGTTCTGTTAAATCCGTGTGTCAGGCGCTTAGCTAGATATTTCTGGATGGGTTTCCAGAGGCTTCCAAATGGTTTCCAAGAGGGTGTTGGGTACTCCAAAGGCGGAGGGACTAGAGGTCATGGGTTCATGGATGGGAATGGAAAGGGCAGAAAGATAGGAAGCACCAGAAGCTTGAGACTGTTTGCAGTATTAGGTTGTACGACTAGTCATTCAAGTTGTTCGAGGTTGCAGGGACTTGGCTTTAACTTATGTGTTGCACCCTCTTCAATCATCTGTCCCTAATTTTGAAAAGTCAGAAAGTTTACTGGAACTGAATCAGAAACTATGACACATAATTAAGTCGATATTTGTACTGGCAAATAGTCCAGTTGACTGGGGGCTTATATACATGTAACTAATCCTTGTACTATCTTCTGCCGAGTAAGGATAAGGGGGAGAAAGAAAATACAAGGGGCTAATAGAGAGGTGAAAACAAGGGGATGAGGTATGCGATGATCTTATGGTTTATTGTTCGTATACAGAACCTTGATTTCTGGAATCGTGGAAGGGAGTCAGGTTCAGAAGTCACAGGTTTCTGAATCGAACTATGGAAAGATGTTCAGGGAATGGGCTTGTGGATTGCTGTGATCAGAATCCCCCAGGAATGGTGGTGGCTGGATGATTAGGTTGGTCTGAGTCATCGTTCATAACATGTTCTATTCTCGTCCACTCTGTTATCATTCTATTCTCAGCCATATTTCATTATTCTATTCTTGCTTACATTTCTTATTCTATTCTTGATCACTATAGACAATACCTCCACATGACTCTTCATACCCTATTATTCTCCATTTCTTATGCCACCCTGTTCCACATCTTGCTTCTTAACCTACATAAGTAGTGGAATGTATGTAGATAGTTCCTCACTCTGATTATCAACTTGGTTTGCATCCCCTTGTCCTCCCTTCTCCTATATAAAGTCCTTAACTTGGGCTGACACTCTTGGCATCCTCCTGGGTCTCTCTTCTGTCCAAATTAGTAGCACACACAGAACAGCAGGGTACAATGCACGAGTACATTGAAGCCTAGCCACCCCAATCGGTCTGCAGGACTTGACCAACTCCCATCTATAACATTGGCATTACCGAGACTTAACAATTCCTGACACAGACTCCAGTTGCTTGGCAATCTATCGACTCACCTGCTACGATCTGTTAATCAACAGGACATTGAGTGATACTTCATTCAGATCTCTGTCCTCAACTGATTCTTAATACCACCAAGCCCATAGTTTCCACTCAGTGCTCAATCCAACTCTCCAAAAATTCCACTCCTCATGACAGCAAACCCTGACCAATGTGGACCCCATACCATTTCATAGATAAAAGGTACCCAGAAAATTTTGTACATTTTTTATTCCAGATTAGAACCTGTTAATAATCCTGTTAATACTTATCACTAAACCATTGACACAGATTTAACCATGGATTTTTGAGAATTGCAGGAACATCCTCTGAATCTCTACAGAAGGCTTACCATTGTCTAGGTGATGAACCTGTGATCCTTTACCCCCATGACCATGGTCCCTAAAGGGAAATGAGCTCTTAAATCGGTGTAACTTGAGTAGGAACACAAGGGATACACAAACTATGCAGATTAAAACTCCTCAGTGTAGTCAAAACACTATTATTTGAGTGTCAACTCCCTAAGCAGATTGAAACTACAACTTATTAGATAAAAGGTATGGACTGTAATTATTTTGCTCACCTCCTCAGTGTGGTCAAAACACTGAGGAGAAGGAGTATGCGAGTGTGTCTCAGTGATACCCCTAGTGATTGTTTTGCATTCTGTGCATTGGTCAGCCAAAATACTGGCAATGACTGGAACATTAGAACGTGTGAAGACTTGATGCAGAAGCAAATTGAAAAGGGCCGCATCGATAATAATACAAAAGAATAAGAAAAGTAAACCACAAAAAATGTCCTAAAAATACAGAGAAAATATATAACAGTATTGTGAATGGTTTTAAATGATTTTTTATCTAAAAATAAAAGGAAAATAAAAACTTAAGAAATATTTGGCTTGATATTAGGGTAATTGACCCAACAGTCCCAACTTCAAGACAACCTAGTTAGTGTTAAGGGTTTGATATTCAGCCCAAACATCTCTTCTCCTTATCCCTGGCAACCAGGACCTGATGGTATTTGAGAGAGGGTATGGATTGTGTGTATTATTATCCCTGATATCTGCCTTTAATCAGAATTTGAATTTGCCATCGTATTTCACAGTTGTGTGACTCTGTGACCTCAGCTCTTTTCTAAGAGACTGAGGTATGAGTTCAAGTTTATTCCTATATTTCATGCAATTGTTAACTATTCCTTTAGATAGTATTTCAGGTAGCTAACTACTTCCAATATAAGCTCTTTTCCAAGAGACTGAGATAGTATTTCAGTATTTCAGTCCTTATCTTAACAGTTAGACAATGGGATGTCTGTCCTAAAGAGGAGGAAAGCAACTGACAACATACCAGCATCCATTCAGCCACCACAAAGAAACAAACTTTCCAAATGGACCCCTCTACAATCACCCTTACCCTGAAAAAGGACAATCAAGGACTAGTCACAAGTTCCAATTCTCCAAAGACTCTGGACTTCCTCGAAAAAACCTCTAACTAGGATCTTACCTCCCAACATGATATTAATGACCCTGGAAATGAGATACCCCTTAAGAACTATCACTAACCCAAACATCACTTCCTTTCAAGGAACACAGGCTAAGCCATTTAATATATCCCATTTGATAAACCCAGCTACTATGGGTCCTCTAGGTCTATATCAGAGTCAGCATGGACTTGGCCAATACTCTGTCAGCATTGTGAAGTCGGTACTTTTGCATCAGTACTCGGCCTACATGATATCAGCATTTTTGGTACCTGACAGTATATTCAGAATCACACTATTTTCCATGTTCACTTCTTATACGATGCCTCTACAAACTAGATTTATGACCCCTGCTACCACTTGCAAGGTGACTAATGCCTCAGATGCCAAAGCTGAGAAATCAGCTAAGGCAACTGAGTCAAAAAACTAGTCAGCAACTCATCAGCCTCTAAGCATACCAAGAATTGTATTGACTCAGCAAGTGCTAGTGTGAGGTTAAGCTGAATGCTTCTACTCTTCTTAATCCCAATTCTTTAATAATCCTTCTATCTTCTGATTTGGTGCCAAACTCCTTGGTGACCCCTTTTAAATGCTTGATTGATTCAGGTTCTACTCATAGTTTCATTGAATCCTCTTATGTCTGAGAACATAAATCCCTACCACTTCTATTGACCCAATTTCTCTTAAAATTTTTGATGGTACTATTAATTTGGTCATTACTGAATCTATAGATATGCCTATGAGATTTCCATCAGGATAACTCCAGTCCATCAATCTGTTTGTTATATTACTAGATTCATCTGTGTCAGCAGTACTTGGTCATAACTGTCTCACCTGCTACAATCCATTGATTGATTGGGCATTGGGCAGTATTACATTCCAAAAACTCACTAATGGATCTAGGTATATTCTGACAGCCTTGGTCCAGCTGGCATCTGCCACTGTTCTACAGCCTCAACCAGGATCCTCTCTGAAGTTGGAAGCTCCACAAATAGCCCTAGTCAATGAAACTGCCTTTGTGCATGCTTGCAAACTAGAAGGCTCATAAGTTTTCTACTTGGACCTTTTGGCCATTGGCACCACTTTGGCACATTTGGACAAGGTCTCCTCTGCTCCATCCATTCCTCTTAACCTGGTCAACTTAGAAAATGTCCCAAAAGAGTATCACAAATTTGCTGATGATTTCAGTAAAGCAAAAGCTGACACCCTAGGACCTCAAAATCACCCCAGAAGATGGTGCCAAAATGCCTCATCCACCACTTTACTCCCTTTCCAAGTCAGAATTAGAAGCCCTACACAAATTCCTCAATGAACATCTAAATATTGGCTTCATTAGGGCCTCCTGGTCCCCACACAGCACACCAATCCTATTCATTTGAAAGAAGGATGGCTCCCTTCGGCTGCTTGAATCTATTCAAAAATTGACCTTCAGGATGCTTACTACCTCATCCAAATTGCTCAGGGTGGTGAATGGAAGACCACGTTCAAGACCCATTATAGGTCCTATGAATGGCTAGCCGCCTATCCAATGCCCCTGCAGCTTTTTAAAGATTCATGAATGATATTCTTGGTGATCTGATAGACCATTGTGCTGTGGCTTACATAGATGATATACTGATCTATTCAGCTTCACTTGAAGAACATTGAGAACACAGCTGAGAAGTACTTTGTTGTCTCACAAAAATGGTTTATTCGCCAAAGCCAGTAAATGCGAGTGGCACAAGGACATGGTTGAATTCCTCAGCTACATCCTACATATCAATGGCCTCACCATGTCTGATGACAAAGTCAAAACCATCCTTGACTGGCCTGAGCTGAGGAATATCAAAGATATCCAGTCCTTCCTAGGCTTTGCCAACTTCTATCGTCATTTTATTTTCAACTATTTGGATATCACCATACCTCTCACTCAGCTGACACATAAAGGCACACCATAGGCATGGACTGAGGACTGTCAAAAGTCTTTTGACCTGCTTAAGATGACATTTACCTTGGCCCTATTCTGCATCATTGGGAACCCAACCTACCTTTGGTTGTGGAGACCAACACATCAGACTATGCCCTTGCAGCTATTCTTTCAGTTATTAATTCTGAAGGTGAGATTCATCCTGTCACTTTTCATTCCCATACTTTTACTGCTCCCAAACTAAACTATGATGTTCATGATAAGGAGCTTTTAGCAATTTTCAAAGTGTTTAAATGTTGGTGGCACTACTTGGAAGGCTCTGCTGACCCTGTTGATGTTGTCACCAACCACAAGAACTTCAAATACTTTTCCACTACTAAATTTTTGACCTATAGACAGGCTCGATGGTCCAAATACCTATGCCAATTCAACCTCACCATTCATTTTTGTCCTGGCAAGCTGGGCACAACACCTGATACTTTAACTAGACGATGGGATGTCTACCCAAAGAGGGAGGTAGCGACTATGGCACTATCAATCCTCAAAATATTTGGCCAATTTTCACAATACTCAATTAGTGGAATCTCTTTTAGCTATCCAACTCCTCATCCCAACCTTACAAGCAAGTATTATTATGGATTCAGAAACCCTTCATTCCAATATACTCTCAGCTCTTCCTACTGACCCTATGGCATTGCTACATCTTGGCACTCCTGAAACATCAAATCCAAGATGTACGCAGACCCCAGATGGTTTCCTTTGACTAGACAATTGAATCTACATACCTGACTCCAACAACCTCAGATTATGCATACTACAATGCAAGCACAATCATGTCCTCTTGAGACACTTCTGTCAAAACAAGACACTATCTTTGGTCCACCATGAATACACTTGGCCAGGCCTGCACACCTCGGTTATAGAATTTTGTAAATCCTGCACCACATGTAAGCATTTAAAATCACAGTGACAGAAACCCTACAGCTTTTTGAAACAACTTCCTATTCTCAAATGCCTGTGGAATTCCTTCTCTATGGATTTCATTGAGCAACTTCCTCAGTCCTTGGGACTCACATCAATATTGGTAATAGTTTTCAGACTCACAAAACAAAGTGTCTTCATTCCTACAGTTGATACAATGATTTCATCCAAACTGGCTAAACTGTTTGTGAGATGTCTTTTCCAAACATGGTGTACCAAGTTACATAACATCTGACCGTGGAAGCAAATTTGTCTCTCACTTCTTCAGGTCACTAAGTTCTTGACATGCACTTATACTTCACCTGTTAAGAATGCAAGTTGTGAGGTTCTTAGCATGTAAAGCTCAGCGAGTTGAAACTTTGCAGAGGTTTGGGCATGGGGCTTGGCTTTAGCTTATGTGCTGCACCTTCCAAATCTGACTGGTTCCTAACTTTGGACAAGGGTTTAAAATAGAGCAAGGTCATAGAGACTGTTTGATGAAAGCTCAGTGAGTGTGATGAAAGCTTGGAGAGTGAGCGAGGTTTGCCTGGTTGATTATCAGACTACCAAACTTCTACATTACATGCATATTTATACTATATGTATTTCAAATTCCAGTAGGACTTAGCAACCAAGAACAAAGGAGGACACGAATGGGGAAAGGTCTCTGATTGAAAGAACAAGGAAGTTGTCAAGTACACATACTGAGACCTGGTAATTCAGCAGTGCCAACCAAGCAGTCATCCTATACCCACATACAAGTGTCCATGCCACATACACATCACTTGGTATGCCGGTCTTGGCTCAGCACATCCACCACATACATTCCTTACCCATGCCCCCTCACATACTCTACGCAACTGTCAAGCGTCGGATACTGACGGACTTCGGTACTGCCGAGGGGTGTTTGGCGAAAAGGTCGGGCGGACTATGGCCAAGTCCTGCAGGCCAAGAGTAGTGGCATTGGCTTCAACGTGCTCGTGCGTTGCGCCCTACTTGCCGTGCGTGCCACTGTATTTGCCACAGACAGGTACTCGAGGGGATGCTGATGATGCCGGCTCGAGTCGAGGACTTAACAGAAGAGAAGAAGGTAGAAGGGCCTAAGCCTAGTTGATACCCAGAATGAGGAAATATGTACATGCATGTCCTACTTATATAGGTTTAAGAAGCGACATGTGGAATAAGGAATGTGGGACAACAAGATATGCAGAGCATGTGGTCATTGTCCACAACGAACAAAATTAGAACAAGGAATGCAAAGCGGGGATAGAACAATAAATGACAGGATAATAGGGTCGTGACTCAAGATGGGACAATAGGGAGTGGCCGAGTATAAAACAACGGGGTCTTGTCCGAGGATAATACTATAGCCATTATGGCAACTTGTACAGTAGTCTAGAGAAGTTGTTTGACAATCTAAATATTTTATCTCCTCAGTGTGGTCAATCACTAAGATTTATTCGGAAATTGTACCTAAATATTTTATCTTACAAAAGAAAAGGGAGAGAATTAGCCGTGAGGCTCTGTAGATAATACTATACAACTCACCTCCTCAGTGTGGTCAATCACTGAGGAGGAAAGCGTCCGCAGGTGATGTTTCACCCGCATATACGCTACAACCGGCTCTTGACCCTATCGAAGGTTTGAGCCAAGTTGCCGGTCCCTTCCCAGGGAGCCGGCCATGCGCGTCGTGCAGTGCGTGTGTAGACGCGCGTGAGTACAAACGAAAATAAAGAATATCTCCCTCAATATTGAGGGTAAAAATACAGGATAATAATCGAAAATTTCAGAATGTAAAAGCGCACTGAATGACATGAAAATCGATACTAAAATACAATATATTGAGGTTGGCTTCTCAGGGGTGAGATGCAAGTTAGCATCCTACACGCCCCCTCAAGCTCAATATATGCCGAGCATTTCGGAGAGAATCTTCACTCTAGGCCCTGGTAGACCTTTTGTGAGGATGTCTGCGATCATTTGGTCGGTTGGAATGTATTCAATACTGATCTTCTTCTCCTCAATGATGTCTCGGATAAAATATAGACGTATGTCGAAGTGTTTTGTCCTTGTATGTTGCTGATTACCATAGGCTATAGTAATAGCAGATTGATTGTCAGAATACAATTTAATTGGCAGTTTAATTGGTTGGAAAACTTCGTTGATAAAGTGTTTCAGCCATATTGCTTCTTTTGTTGCATGGGTTAAGGCAATAAATTCCGCCTCGGTCGATGAAAGTGCTACGATAGTTTGTTTCTGGCAACTCCATGAGATGCTGCCAGAGTCTATTTGAAAAACATATGCGGAAATGGAATGACGATGGTCTTGTGAGGCCCAGTCGGCATCAGCATATCCTACGATGCCATCTCTATTTCCTCCTAGGGTGAGTTTCTTTTTCTTCGTCCCTTTGAGGTACTTGAAGACTCTCTTCACGGCATTCCAATGTACTATGCCTGGATTTTCAAGGAATTGAGATAATAATGAAACGGCAAATGATATATCTGGCCGTGTAGCTACGGCTGCCCACATGAGTGAACCGATTGCTTGTCGGTAAGGGATCTTCTCCATCGCTTTCTTGTCTTCAGTAGTGGTAGGACATTGGTCTTTAGACAGTTTTGTAGTCGAGTCAAGTGGAGTCGCATGTGTCTTGGCATCTTGTAAGTTAAACCGGCTTAAGATCTTGTCAACGTATGCTTCTTGAGAGAAGCTAATAGTGCTGGCTGTGCGATCTCGTTCGATCTTCAGATTCAGTAGCCAATATAATTCACCCAAATCTTTCATTTTGAAGATACGTTTGAGGTCTCTTTTGATGCCATAGATGATATATTCGTTTGTGGCCGTTATAGTGAGGTCATCAACTGCGGCTCCAATGATCGCTTGACCTTCAGCTTTGTGTCTATAAAATATAGCTGCATCGGATGCTGATTTTTTGAATCCTATTGAAAATAAGGCATTGGACAGACACTTATACCACTCTCTACCAGACTGTTTAAGTCCATATATGCACTTCTTAAGTAGAAGTACACAGTCGTGATATTCTTCGAAGTATCCAGGTGGCTTGCGCATATATATAGGTTCATCGAGTGGAGCGTTAAGATATGCTACATCCACATCCATTTGATGTATTGCCCAATTATTCCTGGCCGCAATGGCGCATATGGTCCGTAATGATGTCATGCGAACGACTGGTGCGTAGGTTTCATCATAATCGACTCCAAATGTCTGGGTAAAGCCTTGTGCGACGAGTCGAGACTTTGCACGCATGATAGCACCTTTTTGATCTCTTTTGAGGACATGTTTCCACCTACTTCCGACAATATTCACATCCCTGGGAGGTGTAACAATCTCCCAAGTTTGTTTGTTGATTTGAGACTTAATTTCGACGTCCATAGCTTTCTTCCATGTCGGATTATTTAGGGCATCTTCATTAGTCGTAGGTAGTTGAAACTCATTAGTGAGATAGGTGTAATCCTTCAGTTCGTTACTGATTTGTTCGGCGCTTATTGCTAGGTAGTCGGAATTGATGTCATCACTGCCCTTGTGAACTAATAAGTTTGAGTTTGTTTGAGAATTGACAAGGATATTGTTCTCAACATCCTCATAGGCTAGCGTCATAAGATCTTCATTTTCTGTATCCCTAGCTCGAGACTTTGTTCCGGTACCGGCCCTTGCTAGCTCTTGGCGTTGGCAAATTCTTTCGCTTCTTCTCAAAGCAGGAGCTTCGCTAGGGCCACTCACACCTGTTTGACTTGGTTGCAGATTTTCTAAGTCTCTCGTTGGTGTGCCTTCATCTATCTCTTGTATGCGGCCACTTTCGATCTGGTCACGTGAATGATCTAAGTCACATGAAGCTACGATAGGTGGTGCCAGAACAGGTTTGTGGAATGGGATCTGGGCAAATTTGGGTGTGGCTCGGCTTTGGTCGTCAAGAGATATGGTAGGAGTTTGTATAGACGTTGCTCCCTTGTCGAATACGATATTGCGTTCGACTGATACTCTTCGACTTTCTGGCCAATAAATACAATGGCCGTCGCTTTGTGAGGAATGACCTATCCACTTCGCTTTTGTTGCTCTAGATAGTAATTTGTCGTCTTGCTTGATTTTAACATAAACATCTTCTCCCCATTTGTGTATATCTGTTAAATTCGGCTTTTTGTGGTTGACCATCTCATAAGGGGTCTTGTCCGGTAGAGCCCTTGTATGCATGCGATTTTTCATGTAATTAGCGTGTTGGATAGCATACCCCCATAGGAACTTTGGGAGGTTGGAGTCTAAAAGCATGGCACGTGTTCTTTCGACAAGAGTACGATTTAGGCGTTCTGCCACTCCATTTTGCTCTGGAGTATCATGTACGGTATATCAATGTCTTGTACCTTGCTTCTCCAAATAATTGTTGAATTCAGCACTTGTGTATTCGCCCCCTCGGTCTGAGAGAAGGGTTTTAATGTGCACGTCTCTTTGTCTAAGCATCATTGCCTCGTATAATTTGTACTTGGCAAAGACTTGATCTTTGGACTTCATTAAATAGAGGACAGACTCCCTAGAGTGGTCGTCGGTAAACGAGACATAATATAATTTTTTATCAATTGTTATGTGTCTCGCTGGCCCCCATACATCAGAGTATATCTTGTCGCCGATCTTCTTGGACCGTTCACTAGGCTCATTAGGGAGAGGTTTGCGTGTAATTTTTGCTTTAATACACGCGTCGCAAGTGACTTTTCCATCTATATGCGTGAGCTCAAGGCCTATGATCATACCACGATCCACAAGATGTTTCAGGGCTTTGGTAGATATGTGCCCTAGTTTCTTGTGTATATCAATGGCAGTCAGGCATCGCTCAGTGGTATTAGGTTTTGATTGATTGTCTAATCGATATAGGCCGTGCAGTTTTGGTGCTTGTAACAATATATGTCCAGTCAAACTTTTAATGGTGCATTTTTGATATGCAAACTCTGTTCGATTTCCTGCATCATCGCATCGACCAATTGAGATAAGGGTGAAGGCAATTTTGGGAGCATATAACGTTTCTTTCAATGTCAAGGTGACAGGTTTTCCTTTTACTCGAGTGATTATCTTGAGTTCACCACTGCCGTATGCCTCGAAGCTGCCTTGATCGGCTGCTCGAATTGTACGCGGTGTAGGAAAGTTGCAATAGTTCATCAACATGTGTTTATGAGGTGTCATGTGTGAGCTCGCTCCTGTGTCTAGTATAATGGTATCTCCTGTTCCGTCTCTGATGAAAGCGGCACAATCTTGATTTATGAATGCTACTGGTCCGCTATCGCCTTCTTCAGACGGTTCTTCTTCATCAGCTAC